>JAGDYQ010000103.1:3289351-3442803 GCA_021962125.1 Bulinus truncatus
TCGAAGCATAACGATGCCTGCAGCAAGCAGAAACAGAAAACTCTTACTTTAAAGTCCCTAAAGACCAATGAGAAAGGTATAAACAGAAACTGCATTACGCCTGGGAGCCTTGAGTCGCCAGTCAATAATATCTCCCTCACCCTTAATAATTTATTTGAGTCATGTCACGTATATGATGAAAATGTTGGCAGTAATTAGCAGTAAATATATGCTGTGCCACAGCAGATACAAACTGCTAACCTGATCTGGGTTGTCTTTTCTTCTTAGTTTGACTTCCCCACACGTGTAACTGTCAGTGTCTCTAGTTGCCTAAGTCATTTTCGTTCCATCTGCCATTGTGACTGGCAGTTGACGTTGGTCTGGCTTCACTTCAGCGCCGTGTGTACAAAGCACTAGCAGACATATTCAGAGACACGCAAGAAAGACGACAGTCTGTAATCCTGGGCAATATTCATCATCCTTCTTCTTAGTCGTATCCCCTCTGGGCATCCTGACGATGTTAACGGATGTAGTCACTCTTGCTTTGTGAATCAACGCCTGATAGCAACATAATCCAGAACGAACTCAGTCCATGTCCTCTTAATGACTAAATTGGGAACGGTTTTTCAAATACTTCTCTATATGTGAGTGTTGTCTTCCCAGAGTTCCACTCGTCCATCATGAGTGATGAAAGTAGAACTAAAGTGATGACTTTATCATTACTGCACTGTGAAATGAGATTCTCTAAAAGGGCTGGTTTACAGGGCCGCGACTCTGTTACAGTTGTGAAAATTGTAGTCAATTGGTGCAGATCTCGTTGGTTGAAAAACGTCATCTAAATATGTGCTTTATAAAACATTTGCTAGGACGTCCAAGAGAACAAAAATTCTCTCTGTTTTTATTCGTCGACGTAAATGATTTATTCATTTGCTGCTGATTGCAATATTTTATTTTGCTTGTTGTGAATTTAAACTTAAATATATTTTTTTATTTATTTATTTTTTTATTTAAAGTTAACGAAGATAATGTAATACATTCCGAAATCGTAATGAACTCAATCCGGCATTCCATTTTATTTTTACGGGCTTTAATGTAAGTACAAATCGTGATAATATTTGTTAAGCTTTAATCCATCCAATAAAATTATAGATATTGAAAGTAATTAATACATTTAGTTAAACTTTATCTACTTACCTTTATAGAAATATATATTTACTAGTTTTCAAGATGATAAATATATTTATTTCAGGTGTCCATGTAAGATATTACACACAACAGAGCCGTTTTTTTGTGTCGGCAATCTGGGTGTCGGTCTTTGCCTTCAACTGCCCAGGGGAAACTACCAGTCTAGTGTTATATCAACAGTTCAGACATAGACCCGTAATACTACCGCCACAGGTAAATCTCATCTGATTAAAAAAACAATAGTCAGCATAGAAAGTATATTCGAACCTTCCTTATTGGTGAGTTGTAAAGATATTGCGGTGATAAACGATTGCTTGAACAAATACACCAGTATCTCTCAATCCTTGATAATTAACCTATTGGTAAGTATATTAATTTTCACAAAGCACTTAATGGATGCCGCTAGAAACATGTTGTTGCATAGCGAGTTTTAATCGTGCCCGGGGCACAATACAATTTAAGCGCCCCCCCCCATTCGAAAACCATATAATATTAAATGTAAAATATACCATTTGGTGCCCCTTTATTAGTAGCGCCCGGGGCATGATGCCCCCAACCCTCACTACGCCACAGTGGCTTATATTAAGCTACTTGCAGTTTAGTTTTTTTTTTTCCTACTCAGGTTGGATTCCTCGCGCGGTCAATTTTTTATTGTATTAATTTTCGTTTTTAATAATTTGTCATATTTGTTGTTTTAATGAAAAGTAACAACAACAAATTAGATCTATTTGACAAAAGCCGAGGAATAGTCTATTTCTATGCAATCGTTTTGCAGAGTACAGCTAGTAAATATATAATAGTAATACTTTAAATAGTGTCCAAGATAGCATGGTCACATATCCGTTCGATAATGGTGGCGCAAAATTACAATGAATTTTTCTGGAATATAGCGAAATCAAATTATATAGCTCAAGTTAAGCCGATTGTTAGTTTCCAAATAATAGTTGCAATAAAAACTTCTAATTCTGCAACTTTTTTTTCGAACAGAAAACTTCCGGTTTATTTTTTTGGACTCCTGAGTTAAAAGAGTATAAGACATTTATTTATCTTTTCAAGGATGTTTTTTCTAAAAAGACTTCTAAATTTATAAAACTTAACCTTTGCAAAAAGTTGGAATATTTATTCAGGTTAACAATAAATGTTAGATAATTTGTAAAGAATAAAAGTCAGAACTTATGTACAAAATAAATAACCCAGATGCGGAAAAGCATGATATATATATATATATATATATATATTTATATATATATATATATATATATATATATATATATATATATTTGAAATCATATTTCACCAACTTCTCGAAGCCCATTCGATTTCAAATATTGATTACTTTGTATATTCGATGAAAGATTACTATTTCAACAATTAGTGTTCCTAAATTTTTTTCAATGTACATATAGAGATTGAAAATAGCGAAACAAA
This sequence comes from Bulinus truncatus, assembly GCA_021962125.1. Taxonomy (NCBI): domain Eukaryota; kingdom Metazoa; phylum Mollusca; class Gastropoda; family Planorbidae; genus Bulinus; species Bulinus truncatus. Next base: position 3,291,944 of record JAGDYQ010000103.1, read on the forward strand.
AATTATGGCTATTGAATTGTTTCATGTCTTCATAATTGGTTAGTTTTTAAAGATTGAAAAAAAACTCATGCTTAATAACCTGTAAAATTCTTTGATTTAGTGTTTTCTCTGAATTAACAAAACATTGACGAAGCAAGAATGATGCGTTGGTTTATATGAATAATAACATCTTCGCCTTGTTTAAAACTATACCCTGCTCTATGTTTATGCAATCTTTGCGTACTTACTTACTGCGTCATCAAAAGTGCCAACATTTTGTCAATATATATATATATATATATACTAGTTGCAAGTACCCGGCTTTGCCCGGGTTTAAAATAAGGTTTTCTGTTTACCTTCTGTTTTCTCCCTACCCCCTCTCTCTCTCCTTCCTCTCCCTCCCTCCCTCTCCCTCCCTCCCTTCTCCCTCCCTCCTTCCTTCTCCCCTCCCTCTCCCCTCCTCCCTCTCTCCCATTTCTCTCCCCCTCCCCACCCCTCCCTCTGCCATCTCCCCCTCCCCCCTCCTTCTCTCTCTCCCTGTCCATCCCCCCCTCCCTTCTTCTCTCCCCCTTCCTCCTTCCCCCTCTCTCCCCCCCCCTCCCTGCACCCTCTCTCTCTCTTTATCTCTCCCCCTCCCATTTCTCCCCCTCTCCCTCTCCCTCTCTCTCTCTCCTTCCCCTTCCCCTCTTCTCTCCCTCCCTAACCCCTCTCTCTCCTCCTCCCTTCCTTCTCACTCCCTCCACTCTCCATCCTCTCCATCTTCCTCCCTCCCTCCCTCCTCCCCTCCCTGCCCTCTGCCCCCACTGCCTTCTATCTCCCTCCTCTCCTGCCCCCCTCACTTCTTCATCTCTCTCCCCATTTTTTCTCCCCCCTCCCACCCTCTCTCTCCCATTTCTCTCCCTCCCACCCTCCCTCTGCCATCTCCCCCTCTCCCCCTCCTTCTCTCCCCCAAGTCCATCCCCCCCCTCCCTCCTTCTCCTCCCCCTTCCTCCCCTTCCCCTCTCTCTCCCTCCCTGCCCCCCTTCTCTCTCTCTCTTTATCTCTTCCTCCCATTTCTCCCCTCTCTCCCTCTCTCCCTCTCTCTCCTTCCCTCCCCTCTCTCTCTCTCTCTCCCCTCCTCCTCCCTAAACCCTCTCTCTCCTCTCCCTCTTTCTCCCTCCCTCCCTCCCCTCCACTCCTCTCTCCCTCTTCCTCCCTCCCTCATTCCCCTCTCTCTCCTCTCCCTCCCTCACCCCCTCACTTCCCCTCCTTCATCTCTCTCCCTCCCTCTCCCCACCCTCTCTCTCTCTCCTCTCCCCCACCCCTCTCTCTCTCTCTCCCTCCCTCCCCTCTCTCCCTCCCTCCCTCTCCCTCCTCCCTCCCTTTCTCTCTCCCTCTCCCATCTCCCCCTCCTCATCTCTCTCTCTCCCTCCCTCTCTCCCATCTCCCCCTCCCCCAAGTCCACCCCTCCCTCCCTCTCTCTCCCTCCCTCCCTCCCTCCCCACCCTTTCCCTCTCTCCTCCCCCTGCCCCCTCCCTCTCCCTCCTCCCTCCCTCTCTCTCTCTCTCTCTCTCTCTATATATATATATATATTTATATATATATATATACTTATTATTATGGCTTCACACTTCTTCTAAAATCCTTCTTCATTCCTTTACCTTCCTCAAACTGTACAAATCAGAGAGCATGAAAAAACATCAACAATTCTTTGCATCACAAAGGCACAATACAGCACCAGCGCGCAAGTTCTATTCGATCATAAGGAAATGACGTCACAGGGGAATTTTATTTATGGCGCCGTCGAGATTACTTTAATATAGTAAAATACTAAAATAAAAAAAAAAATTAATTACAATTAAACTACCCATCGAGATGGGTCCTATAACCTTCCCCATGTAATTATGTGTATGTGTAACAAATTTCACGTTATCTGTTTTTCTGGATCTTGAGTTATAAGGGAACAGACAGACAGACAGACAGACAGACAGACAAAAAATGCGTCTTATAAGTATAGAGATATATAGGTAATAGTAATTTGTGGCTAGCACCTTTTATAATACATTTATACATAATGAATAATCTAGTCTTTGGTTATATCTCTCATTACCCTCGGCGGTGCGCTTTGAATAGGCTATTCCATTATACCAATGCACCATATAATTTAATATTGAAAGTGATGACTTGCGGCAGATTTGTGATGATGAAGCCGATAATATAGAATCGTCGCCATTGTAATTATTCATTGTAAATTGATTATGAAGTGCATGGTTTTATTGAATCTACGTCTGTGCTGATGTGATTTTACTGCTGAGCATTTAACACTAGTGTCAGAAGTCGACATTTTTCTATAAAAATGTTCGGTAAGAAATTTAATACATTTTAGTTAAAAGAAGAACTTGAAGAAGGAACCTATTTACTAACAGCAACAAAAGCAACTGTTTGATAGACTTGAAAAGGGAAAGGACCCAGAGAATCATATTCTTTTAACGTAAATTGGGCAGTTAATAAACGTAAATCTGTTTACCCAGTTAGGATGTTGATATCTCAGTAGACGTGACTTTAGTGGGACGCGTAAATGCACTGGGCCAAAGGGAAAATTAGGTGAATTGAGCACGACAGTACAAACTTTACAGACAAATAAACAAACAAAGTAATCAGTACAAACAAGAACAAACATGCCAACTAATTGAAAAATGGGTAAGAAACTTTTGACTACCATGTAGTTTGCCGGCACTGCCGTTTGCAAGCTCAGCTGTTTGCCAGTCTTGCCATTTGCTAACCCTAATCTTTGCCAGCTCGACTGTTTGTTGAACCTTCTGTTCGCTAACCCTGATGTTTGTCATTGCCCCACTCGTTTCTTTTGAAACTGTTACAAAAAGAAATGTAGTATTTTTAACACACCAGGGTATTTTCTACAAAACAACGGCAGTTAAATGTTGTGCCAGTCTTTCAGCCAACACTATTTTATCCGACAGCTTCGATCTTAGCCAAACGGCTTTGATTATATTATAGTTAAATTATTTTTTTTCCATACCCTTCAAGGTCGCATGGTAAATCTTCTACGATACAGGTAGGTTGTTGTGGTAACCCCTCCCAAACCGGCTAGCTAAGCAAGGTATTTCCTGCCAGAAAGGCGAGATGTTTCTGTTACTGCCTTTATTTAGAATGTGGCGAGGTGAGCAAAACCCAACACTTATCCTAGCGGCTAGCATGGGTTGTGGCCAGATATTTTACCAGCACCATATTTACCATCAGCTTCGATTTTTCGATATAAATTTTACTAAATTCATATAGCATTATTTAGTATATATCATTTTTGGTAGGAGAACAACATGAGTGAAATGTATTTAGGCTAATTATACATGTATTATTTTATAGCTATTTTGGTTTCAGTTTTTAGCATTTAACTAAAGTTTATTAAATTAAAAAAAAAATCTTTAATGAAGTTTAAACAAATGTTTTTATATTTTTTTAATTCAATTTTTTTTTAGATTGTAAGTCTATTTATTTTTTAAATTATGAAAAAAAACTTGAGTCTGAGAAATAAGCTTGTGGCATTGGACTAGGTTATCTTCCTTATTATGTTCACAACTGCAGCGCAAATTTGTATCCTTCGTGGCACTGATGACGACCCATGGTCTAAACTAGGCCATATTATGGGAGATTGGTAGGGGTGGGTGGGTCCTTTAGGCAAAACTCAGGCTGCATCCTGCCTCCTCATTCTCAATCTTTAGTTGTTAAGGTACAACTGATTGTGGAGAGGGTCTTCTGTTGGTTTTAAGGAACGTAACACTTTGGGTTTACGGAAGCGGGGAAGGGGGGGGGAGAGGGGCGTTCAAAAGGTTAGGCTCCTGGCTAGGATACCCGACACCGAAGCGCCTCTTTCAGTATTCATTTCTATTAACTAAGTGTAATTAGGTCCTCTTCCCTCACCCCTCAACGCCCGAAACAATCGTTTTGCACCCCTATTGTTTTGTGGAGAAACACAGAAGAGCTAAAACCGGCAAAGTATACGGCATTGTTTACGACTTATTAGAAGGCGCAGTAGTAATGGCATCATTAAGAAAGAAACCATTCATATTTTAGACTTCCGGTTTTTTTATTTTTAAGAAACTATTTACTTTTCTGATTCCGACAAAACAGTGAGTGAATTTTTATTGTTTAGATTATAATATACGGCATTAGCTGCCTATTGGTATTGTCATATTACTGCATGAAATAGAGAAACGAACTTGTTTATTATAACTGGATGGTGCTGTGACCCAGAGGCGTAGCAGGGGGTGGGCAAGGGGGCAACATGCCAGGGCGCTACTCACAAAGGGGCGCGAAATGGTATATGTTACATATGATATTATATGTTTTTCGAATAACGTGGGGGGGGGGGGGCGCTAAATTAAGCTCGCTACTTCACTGCACCGGTTAGGTATGAGTGGGCCACAAATAGTTTGTGCCTGTCACAATAGTGAGTGTTTTCAAGTGTGTGTGTATGTGTACAAACAGTTGTGTGTGGGAGCGAAATATCTCCGACTGCCACGGGTTCGCATGCGTTTGTTTTGCAACTGGACGATAGAGAACGAGAAGACGTGGTAGGAAAAAGACAAGAGCGAGACCACGGGTCAGTTGGGTGGGGGGGAGTTGAATTTGAGTCGGCAGGTGATCAAGACGTGTTTTTTTTTTAAGCGAAATGAGTTGAAATGTTATAGTCCACCGTGGAGACTGTTTTCAGTCAATAACTGGAGACTGATGTCACGATTCTTTCTATTGTTGGCTGACTGGTACTGTAACCATGGACGCTACCCGTCCTTTTCAGGACGACATCCAGCGCTTCATTCTAATTCAACTTGATTTGTTTGAATCTGAATTGTGTTCAATAATTTTTGTTTGTTTCCTGCTTGTTGAGTTACACTAATAAGTAGGGGAATATATACAACGACAGCCCGTGATGCACAGTCACACCCTTAGGCTTCGACCAGTCCAACAATGTATTAAATCAATCTTGACAGGGCCCCATAAAGCATCAGACTGAATAGGTCTTGTACTGGAACGGGGCCCCTTCGATGTCTAGTCGCCTAGTAGGCAGACCGGTAGGCAAACCCACATCTCGGCAAGTATTAAACACAAATTAATCGTGTCCATCACTTCTGAATAATTTGCTGATGAACGCTTTATGCAAAAATGGAATACCACGTAGTTATCTAACTAAGTCATTCTATACTTGTTAAACCCAGCCTTATCTCAGAGTGTTGGACCTAAATACACTATAACTGTAAGTTAAGTTTTCATGACAGATCGCTTCGCGGCCTTTGCCACATATTGAAGAGGTCGTCTAAAAATAATGTGATCCAAAAGGCTGGCATAACCAAAACCTACCGTTGGCAATCATTTTCCCTATGCTACTGCTATCAGTAGACTAAACCCAACTCACAATGCAATTAAAACATAGAACAACTACATCTCAAAATATTTTTTTTAATTAGTATCGATTATATCACATCGAATATTATGGGAGACTGGTCGTCAAAGTCAAATGGGGGGGGGGGGTGGGAGGAGGGAGTACTCAGCTTGATGACCACGGTCCTCGTCAAGACAATCAAACAATCTGTAGTAGTTGTTGTAGTAGTAGTGTGAATCAGCAAGAAGGCCAGATGGTCAATCAATCTGATTGAGGCTCAGGACTAACGGACGGTGGTGGAACATTCTGAGACAGCAGAGGTGAGTAGTAGACTTGATGGTCTGTGATGTGAAATCGAGAGGGGGGGGAGGGTAGGGCTGGGGAGGGGTATATCAATATTATATTATTAGATGTTAAGTGGAATTAGATCTATTACCTAGTTAGGGCCAAAGGGCAATGGTCATAATATGCCAGACCAAAATATAGTCATTTAATCTAGAAGATGGCCATTCAGGTGAATTGTGCACGACAGTACAAACAATACCAATAAATAAACAAACAAAGAAATAAATACCAACAAGAACAACCCAACACATGCCAACTAGCTCAAAAGCAGGTTAGGAAATATTTGCCCTAAACTTAAATCAGCTAGCTCTGCTTTTTAACCAACCCTGCTGTCTTCCTACCCTGTAGTCTGCAAAACCTGCTGTTTACCTGCCCTGTAGTCTGCCCACCTGCTATTTGTCAGCCGTGCTATTTGCCTACCTGTAGTTTAGTATTCATGCTTTTCGCCAACACTATTTATTGGCTACCCTGTAGTTTGCTAACCCCGTATTCTGCTAACCCTTCTGTTTTTCAGTATATATATATATATATATATATATATATATATATATATATATATATACATACTTATATACATTAATATCAAATAAAGTTTTATAAAAATGAATTAAATGGTACAAACATTTACTTAAACTTTATTGGCTAAATAATAGTGATATTTTATATAAAAAAAAAAAGAAATAGTGTATGTTTGTCAATTGTATTGAATATTTCAAGCTACATCACTCTTAAAAATGTTTTGTGGTTAAGAGCAAGATATTCAACATTGACATTCCTATACTATATATTAAGAAATCTATATTTAAATTTTGTCCAATCAAATTAGATTGACATAGAACCGACAAAACGAGGAAAAGGTACTGTAACAATCATATTAGGCGAGTTATACATTTAGTATACATCAGTTATTCTGGTTTTCTATTATAGCAAATAAAATAAAGCTTTATAAAAGTAAAAAAAGAAAGCCCTGTTTTCAAATTATTGTTTATTTTTTATTTTTAAATAAACAATGTTTTAGATTAAATGTCTACATTATAAATTTATTTTTTTTTAATGAAGAAGTAAACAGAGTCTGAGAAATAAGCATGCCTGGCGGTTCAAGTTATCTCCCTTAAAAAATTCACAACCCCCAGCACAATTTGTTTCCTATTTAATACTGATGATGTCCCATAGGCAAAATTACGGCACTTCGTGGGGCGGGGGAGGGTTTCTAATGGCAATGCTCATTCTCAATCTTTAGTTACATTGACATTACATCGGACTGTGGGAGATGGTCGTCTTTTGGTCTTAAGGACCGTATTACTTTTTTTGGAGAGGTTACAGGGAGAGGGGGATCTTTCTAATGGATAAGTAAAACTAGGAACTCGTTGAGCCCTCTACCCCCCCCACCCCCGGCGTTTATTCCCGATGCCAAGGTACTTCTTACAGTACTAATTTCAATTACATCTAGTACACTGTGTCCCCCCCCTCTGCCACCAACCATCCTATTGTTTGTTGAAGTCTGTACTCTGTCTAGAGAATCACAGAAGAACTAATAAAAACGGCCAAGTTTATAGCTGATTGGAAGGTTCAGTCGTTGTGGCATACTTAAAAAAAAAAACTGTTCATATTTTACACTTGTGAAGTTATTACTAAGTTAGTATTACTAACTAACCAGTAGACTCTTGGCTTTGGTGTGGATGAGAAATAAAAATTACATAATAAAACAATATTTTATTAAAAAAAAAGTTTTTCTTGCGTACTAAAAAGCAGAATAAATTGGTCACATGGTAATAGACTTTATAAGAGCTTCTAATTTTTATAAAAACGAAAAAAGTTGGGTGCATTAATTTTATATTATGTGAATATTCGTATTACAGTATCAGAATCATCAAATGTTAACAATTAAATCCCAAAATAATTATTACAGAAGATTTTTTTGAAATATCACTCTAGTGCAGATAATTTATTAGAACTTCGATTACAAAATGCATTTGAATATGTAAAATTAATTCTAGTGTTGTATAACCTAAACTCATGATATAGAATCTAATACTTGTAAAGTCAATTGAATCAATATATTAATATAGTGAAATTATATTAAACAGGTTCTCATTTATAGAAATTAGAGTATGTTAGAAAGGTCTGGATGTTTGTGTTCATGCGCTCAACGTGTTTCGGTAGATTTTGATAGCATTATACTTGTATTATGGAGCGTATATTGTCAGATGTTTCTATCGATAGAGAGCTCGTTCAGCAATCTAAAACTGGTACAATATAGTTTACGATGTACAATTTTACAACCATTTATTGTGGAGTTAGCAAGGCTGATCCATCAAATGCTATTTATTTTAATAAAACTTGACTGCACATTTCTTAATTTATTGTTGCCTGTTTAGCTATTATATATTTCTAAATCAAACAATTAAAGCTGTTTTATTGTTGCCTGTTTAGTTATTATATATTTCTAAATCAAACATCTAAAGTTATTTTATTGGAAAGAATATACTTTCAATATTCGACCTCATATTGCTTTATGACTTTTGATCATTTCAAATGTTGCCAAAAAGGGAAATGCCGTAGATCGATACATAATAATTAACTTCCTAATATATGGCCATAATTTTCTTTTTTTTTATTTTCTAATATTCTATTAAATTTTTAGTATATACTATTCATTATTACTTAAACTATTTACAATTTTCCATTTTATTGAGGATAAATATTGTTTAATATGCCGGATGTCGTGACGATGAACTGACTAGTCAATACTGCACGAACAAACCTCATGTAATATCCGCATAGTGATTTATGATATTTAAAGGCCGGAGATGGGTTCCAGTTTTTGTTACAACTCGTAACATGAAAAAGGAGATTAGATGATTTTGTTATATGTTATATTAGTCAAAGTAGATTTCAATGAAATCTATTAGGGGACAGAGTGAAGTTTGTTATTCAATGTTTAACTGGTTGGGGGGGGGGGATTTTATTGCTAGCAATTGTTTCTATTTTAAAGGTTATGGAATTGATGTAATTCAGGGGTCACCGAAAGTTTGAAACTTATTGAAAAGTGGGAGAAGGTGATATAAATGTGTTAATATTGGTGAATAGTGTGTGTGTAACTTTTCAATAAACACATTTGCTACACATTTAGGTCACTTGTTATGAAAGGAATTAAATCTGTAACTAGCAGCTTAAATGTAAGTAATGATCACAGTCACATCCTAGTTGGATAAAAGTGTACAATCAAATAAATGTATTATAGATGTATTATTTGACCAAATAAAGTAATACATTTTTTTTTTGTTTTTTTTCACTCAGTTTTATTCAACGGTTAATATTAAAAACAAAATGTAATTAAAATGAGAAAAATTAGATTGTAATGGGAAAAATGTGTTCGTCTATTGTCGAAAATTGTTGCGTACACGGGAATTATTACGTACGAGTATTATTTGATCCTTTTTTTTCCTTCATTTATTAAGTAAATAAACTTAAAAGAAATTATTATTGACAAAATAAGACCTTTTTCTGGCACCTTGACTGTCATTTTCTTCTCTTTTATCATTAGCTAAATGTCATAATATTTTTTAAAGAATTAATTAGCATTAAACATTACAATTTTAAAATCATCCTTGCAGTGTCGTTGGAAAGTTTATATTATTACTTGTTAAAGAGGAAGTGATTTTTCTTTACTGTGAAAATAGAGTGTTTCTGTACCTGGTGTTGTACCTCAGGTATATCAACGTGTGTACGCTGGAGTTGACTGTTTGAAAAAGGTGTCTTATACCGTTCATCGACAGGTACAGATTCTTATAGAGTCTTACGTAAGAAAAGTTCGCTTCAATGACTGCCACTGAATTGTTGACGACAGACGGAATGTTGCAGACGATGTAGATCATTGATATGATGATCACCTGCTGTAGCAACTGACCTTCTTTACTGAGTATCTTTTTATAACTCTGAAGTTGACCTTCAGTATAGCTGCTTGATGGAGAGGTGTGGCGTGGCTGAACCGTGTATAGATTTGAAAAGATTGATGGTCGACTTGAGCTTGCCTCACGAAATTTTCGGGCAGCAGTTAAACTCCGGACCATGATTATGACCGATAGGGTAATGATGACTATAGTCGCGAAGGGTAAAAAACCGTCCCGGTAAACCCTGACAACATCCGCAACTTCCTGTCTGTATGGGGAGATCCACAGGACAACCCTAGTTGCGTTTATCGATGTGATAAACTGTGTCACCATATCAAAATAAACCACTGCTGGGAGAGAGCTGGCGATAGAAAACAACGCAAACGAAAACAGTAGATATAATGTCAGCCTACAGCCAAACATGAATTTAAATCGAAGTGGCTTCGCCACACAGAGGCACCTGGCCAATGCAAGGTAGGTTGTAGTTAAATTAGACATAATGAAGGGAATTCTAGAGACGCTACCTGACAAAATGTAAATACCGTATGGGTCAATCCAGAACCAGGTGATGTAGTCGGATGTCACCTCGACCATCATCAACACATAAGACGTTGCCATGGAAACCATACACACGACGTAAGCGAGGTCAGAGATTGAAAGGACGAGAAATGAAATAGTCATGGCGTCTTTCAGTCCAATTTTATAAAATGTAAAAAATATTGACAATGTTTCCTAGAACACCAAGTAAAGCGAAAGTTCCACGAAGGGCACACATGACTCCTTCAGTTATATGATATTGTTGGTCTGAGATTAAAATATTGAATTCACTGGTCAAATTAGTCATTATCTTGATCCTTTGTTGTGTTGAATTTTTTTAATGAATCGCATATGTCCGATAAGCTTTCACTCAAATAGAATATTTGTATTATAATCATTAGCACCGATATATAATTACTTATCACCACGCTATTCAATAGTCCTTTGGAAACCCCAAATAAAGCCTTTTCACATATCAAAATGAATTTTAATTGATGACTGTATGTATATAACGTTCCTTAAAACTAATTCATTCTGAATCGAGATATCTATTTCGTAGATCAGAGTCTAATTTTAAATGTTTATATATTTCTATAGTAAAATGAAATTTAAAAAAACACGTTATACTTTATAATGTCCTTATTTAAACGAGGAAGGGTAAATATTATGACTTATGATTCAACAAATCTTAAAAAATAAATAAAATAAGAAGTCACTTATTGTTAACCAATAATTTTATGAATACATCAATATTATCATAAAAAAACAATAATGGTATTTTTCGATTAAAAAAAATTTAACATAAAATTTGATGTCAGCTTAGTCATATAATTGATTGTGTATCAATTCTTTATGCTGCTGAGAATTTAATAGAATTATTTTTTTTAATACATTAATCGATATTGTGTGCTTAACTTGCACAACACGATGTTGACTGATCCACACTAATTTAACCACATTTAGCTTCTTATAAACAGTAGATCATTATGGCTCTTTTTCTTAGTTAAAAGAGTAAATAAACGAAGGAAATATTTATTTTTACCAGTTTAAAATTCAACAGCTCCATTTACCATATTTATGAATCTATTTGTCTTCTCGGGTGGCTTATTGATTGTCATTTATTATATTTCATTAATTTTGTTGTTTAAAGATACTATAACATGATTACTGTTGACAAAACAATTATTGCACGGTGCCAAGAAACATATTGATCCAATATGGGGTAGATAGATATCTACCACAGTCTGTACCTAGCTGTCAAATCGATTGTCTAACAGTCATCTGAAACAGCCGCAGAGGAAAATGACTTAAAGTAGTTTCTTCAGTTTGAGCGCTCTCATGGCCCGTCTTTTGGGGTGCCGGGGCCCGAATGGAAACATTGTTACGGACCCTGGGTTTAATTTTAAAGTTCTTTAAAAATATAGACAATGTTTAATCGCTAAAGAGCTCATGTAATGTAATTATTTTTAGACCAAATTATAAGAGTGTGTTTTTTTTTGGAATAATTTAATGTGTATAGAAGCTGTCTTCATGCACAGCTGTTATTTTCGGGAATACAAAAAAAAACCAACAAAACAACTAATGTCAATGCCCTCAGTTTGTTTTTGTTCTTTTATATGTGTCTGTCAACAATGAATCACTGAGCAACAAACTTACAATTTATTGTTCAAACTAATACACTTGAGTGCTACTGTAGTGAAACAATTAAAGCTTGAAACTAGTTTTTTTTTTACATTTTCAAAACGCAGTGGCTACGGTACAATCAAGCGGGACTCCGTATTTTTCTTTCCGGGTACCAGCAATAGATATTGCTCCACAGCCTAACCCTATCCCTAACCCTATCCCTAACCCTATCCCTAACCCTATCCCTAACCCTATCCCTAACCCTATCCCTAACCCTATCCCTAACCCTATCCCTAACCCTATCACTAACCCTATCCCTAACCCTAACCCTATCCCTAACCCTATCCCTAACCCTAACCCTAACCCTATCCCTAACCCTAACCCTATCCCTATCCCTATCCCTAACCCTATCCCTAACCCTAATCATAACCCGATTCCTAACCCTAATATAATTGCTGGTACCCGAAGAAAAAATACGGGCACCAGCCATATTCCTAACCCTAATATAATGGCGCTTGATGGTACCGTAGCCACTGCGTTTTCAAAAATGAAATAAATATTTATTGATTATTTGATTTCGGTAAAATAAAAATTGAGTTCAAGGCGAACTCCAGCAAAGCAGTTCAAAAAATACTGAAATACTTAAAATGTCGCCACTTGATGGTGACAGAATTAGTGCCACTCGGAAGTCCTCATTCATTGGTAACGCCACTGCACCTTTGGAGGTGGGGTAACGAACACTATCTCTAGTGACTTTTATGCCGGCGTTATCGCCTAATAATCATAAATAATCAAATAGCACTGATTAATTGGTGAGCATTTACTGACAGGTCTCATACGGTTTAATAATGTTATTTTGTGTACTCAGTCAAATGTAGTTTAATAAATAGATAAAATCGCTTGTCCTTTTCGCACTTTACTTTGCAAGCGGTCGATCTAATGAAAGTAAACCCGACTCTAATGACACCATATACATTCAAGGCATGTTTATAATACTGAAAATTAATCAATGATTTATTGAATTTATTGAATGAAGTAATTTTCTCCAGGCTAATAAAAAAAAATAATTTATTTTAATTATAGACATACTAAGATGTCCTAGAATAGATTTGTTCATCCAACGGCAGACAAGATGACATAGTACAGAAAACCCATTAGACTTTCTCTTAGGTAACTATGTATTATCGTTTATGACAGATCCATACGCCGGTTTCGTCTATGTAAAAGTATTTGTATTCATAAGGAAATGAGTCAGTTGGCCAATCCGCAACGATATTGATTCCTCTCCCACATAATTATCTCACTGAGGGCAAGATTACAGCGTTGGTTATGTTAATGAGTAGTCATTTTTAACCTTCATAAGATATTTAAGTATATTAATGATCTTTAGAAATTATACGTTTTTAGTAACGCATGTTGACAAAAAAAAGTGACACTTACTTTTCGAATAAATAAAAATCCTAAAGATATACAATATTATTTTTTTGATAGCAATTATTTATCTAGAATAGCGGGGGTGGGGGGAGGTAGTTATATTCTCCGCTAAAAAAAGAGAATCAAATCTATTTCATATGCTGCCATAACAAACTTTTCTGACTGCGTCTAATATTTCAAAGTAAGCTGCTAGTAAGGGTACATTTTAGTGACTATGACTATCTTCATCCAATGCATTCGATACTTTTTACTCATCCTACAACAACTTGCAATTGGTAGTTGCATACGTTAAATCAATATTTTTACACTGATAATTTAATATTTTACTCTATTATATAAATAAAAACGATATAAGCATGGAAGCCTTAATAGATAGACATGATTAAAAAGATTTCTAGCCGTATGTATATTTATTTTGTTCGCATGTGATTCACATTAGTGCTCTGTAACTTAAATCTGTATCAAAACCCAAATAATTTTAAATAGATAAATTGATAACACATATGCCTGCCTCCGTGTGAGTGCATTACGTGTAGTATATAATAAAACCCTGAAATCACAAATTCCAGAGTCAAAGTTTCTGTACTAGCGTCTTTATGTAAGTGCAAGTGTAATTTACCAATGGTCTTAGTTTCGAGAATACTTCTTTCAGAATAGTTGTGCATTTTATTAATGATATCTCCTTATCTTGCGCACTTGCTTTTATTTATTTTTTACTTTCCAATGTCAATGGTCATATTTATTTTGAATGTATATCACTCTAGGTTTAATGTCCAGTCTATCAATAGTATCACTCTAGGTTTAATGTCCAGTCTATCAATAGTATCACTCTAGGTTTAATGTCCAGTCTATCAATAGTATCACTCTAGGTTTAATGTCCAGTCTATCAATAGTATCACTCTAGGTTTAATGTCCAGTCTATCAATAGTATTTCTCTAGTTGCTAGTGTTTCTAGCAAGTATGAAACCCGGGTTTATACCGAATAATGCGAATACAATTTTTAATGAATTATTACAAAAAAAAATAATAAGTAAAAGCTCACTATATTTAGAAGTCCACAAGATATTAATGACTTCACTCAGAAACAATTTTAAGAATGTATCATTATCCACAACACACAATTTTAGACTTCTACTTTATATAGGAAAAGTAGGAAGTTCAACAAACCTCTACTTTATATAGGAACAGTAGAAAGATTAACAAACAATCACAAATTTAACTTAAAAATAATAAAAAAAAAATCTTAAGAAATTTTTTTGAAAAAAAACGGTAACAAACTAGAATTCTTTAAAAAATAACCAGCAAACAAAACGATAAACAAAACTCAAAAGAGCAAAACAACCAGATACATTCATAGAATAAACAATGTGACTTATTTCGTCAACTATACATACTTGTTTATACCGTACACTATAGGAAGTCGTTCCAGTTCCATTCTCAAGTCAACATATCATTGTCCAAGTTACATTGATGCATTGAGATTACAATATTTCATATATCATACTTTAAGAGTTGTTACTACTAAATCAACAATCTCTTATTATAACTGTCCATCATTGGTTGGATTTGAGACGCAAAAGTTTTAAAATAGTACTCCTTACTCTCTTACGTTTTTTTGAGGAGGCCCACATAATGATTATTTCATGTTTTCACATGCTGCCAATCTTAACGTTATTGTTATTCATATCATAATCAGGGCACAATGCACCGTTGAACTTTTCAACTTCCAGAATCTCAACTCATTTTGAACTTGACTATCTGAGATCTACAGACACGTTAGTGTATCTTATCTACAATAGCCAGTTGAGTGTGGCATATTGTCCATATGGATGTGGCGTTCCATCTCATGTACAGATGGTCGGTGTCATGTATATTTCTTTTGATTACTCAAATGTTGAATACACATCCGCGAGTGAGAATACAAAAACGAGTTCCCATTTGTCCTAGTTCTCCACTGGTTATTTTGTATTGACTATAGAGCATCAGTGTGTTGGCCTATACATCTTTGACCTGTATGGTTCTTTCAGATGTTAAGGTAAGAGCCCCATTACCGGTACTCATAGAAAAGAGATCTTGCAAGCAGTGACGTTTTTAGCATTTTAGAAGCCCGTGCGCCAAAATAACCTCATAAATGCCTTCTTCATAAGATTGAAGCGAATACCAGTTACGCCTTGATATGGTTAAACCACTGTAGCAGACAGTTCTTTTTTAACTCAAGTGCAATTCAGCATAATCCTTATATGTTTGGTTTGAAAGCAGGCGAAATTTCGGACAGATGGTCGTAGGATGTTAAGAGCATTTTGGTCGACTTGAGGGTCCCGGGTTCGAATTTCGATGAGAATCACATGACTTATCATGTTGCGGTTATTCAAAGGTAAAGATAGTTACGGCATGTTAAAAGTTCTTGAGCATGTTAAACTAAGAATCGAAGTTCCCAATAATTGTCATTTTATTTCGCGGTTATATATAAATAGATAATTAGTTTCAACTTTGACTACTCCCATTTAAGAATGTAAAATATGATAATTATGAGGCTGTTATTTTGCATTAATTGAAAATGGTTCGCGCTACGGTGAATCCAACGGGGACGTATAGTCGTGCGTCAAAGTGCTCGACTGTCGACCCGAGGGTCCATGATTAGGACCAAGGAAATTGTTCAGGTCTTGGATCAAGTTCCCTTCATGTCTCCCGTGGTGCCTCCATGGCCATTAAAACTCTCGGCTGTGGTGGGGGATGAAAGAAGGGCACTACAAAGACATTTAGGTGGGCAATTTGTTTTTATAAGAAGGAAATTTCCGTGAGGTAAAGCGATTGTCTGTCGACCTGAGTGTCCTTGGTTCGATCTCTAGTGAGGACCAATGAGTATTTCAGGTTCCACTATATCACCCGTGGTGCCTCCGTAGGAATTGTATTATTGGCTATGGTGGGGTTGAAAAACCGTTCCATAACTTGACCATAAGTAGTTTATAGGATCTAAGAGATTTCTTCTCATCCTTACTGGGACTTCGGGTCGTGTGATAAAGCACTCGGCTGTTGACCTCAGGGTCCCAGGTTCGAACTTCGGTCCTCAGTTCATGGCTAATGTACTCGTTATATCTCCTCTAATACTCTCAAGGTCATTGCGCTATGTATGTATGTTTATGTCTGCCATTTTTCTTCTTTTCATACAATATTGAAAGACTGTAATATAAATTTGAAAAAAAAAAAGAAATATGGAAAAAAAAAAAAACTTTCCGACTACAATATTCCCCAGTATTGTAAATATATTATGACGTTGTGGACACGTTTCGATGAAAGATGAAACCCACAAATTGCATATCCTAATTATGTTTACATACCGCACACTCGCAAGATAACTGAAAAGGAGAACGGTTATTTGTTACTTTAAACGACATCTATAAAATGGTCAAATTTATATGATGTGAGATTTGAACAATCACAGAGAATCATCTATAGTCCGTTAAACGAACGAGTGACGACTTCATTTCGGCGTTTAAGTCTATTGGCCCGATCCACGACAATTTTTTATTTGGGATAAAAGCGATTTAAAAATGATTGAATCATCTGACGGTAAAATGGTTTTATTGTTATTAATTTATTAGCTGTGCATATGTAAATCTTTTTGTAGTATATAGTGATTGATCTAGAGTTACATTATACGGTTGGTATGTCAGATGTACTCGATTGTGATTGGTTGGCATGTCAGATGTACACGAGTGTGATTGGTTGGTATGTCAGATGTACACGATTGTGATTGGTTGGTATGTCAGTTGTACACGATTATGATTGGTTGGTATGTCAGATGTACACCAGTGTGATTGGTTGGCATGTCAGATGTACACGATTGTGATTGGTTGGCATGTCAGATGTACACGAGTGTGATTGGTTGGTATGTCAGATGTACACGAGTGTGATTGGTTGGCATGTCAGATGTACACGATTGTGATTGGTTGGCATGTCAGATGTACACGAGTGTGATTGGTTGGTATGTCAGTTGTACACGATTGTGATTGGTTGGTATGTCAGATGTACACGAGTGTGATTGGTTGGTATGTCAGATGTACACGATTGTGATTGGTTGGTATGTCAGTGTGATATTATGAATTGTCCCTTTAAGATC
This sequence comes from Bulinus truncatus, assembly GCA_021962125.1. NCBI lineage: Eukaryota > Metazoa > Mollusca > Gastropoda > Planorbidae > Bulinus > Bulinus truncatus. The sequence continues at coordinate 3,309,249 of JAGDYQ010000103.1, forward strand.
CTACTAATTGTATTTGATGTGTGCTATTTTTGTATCACGATCGAAGGTAGAATCGTTAGCTTATTGTTTGTTTAATTTTGTGATTTGTTACTCCTAGTTTTATTATTTTCATATTATTCTGTTAAATTGTATGATTGTTACTTCTATTTTCTTCGACCTACTTCTTTTATCTATTATAATACTCTTACAAAGGCATGATACCATCAGATGGTTTGAGCACAACATTTTATTATTAAACTTTTGTATCTGTGCATGTAAGGTGTTTTTAGATTATTAATGAATTCAGTTTTTGGCAATTAAAAAAGGAACAACTTGAAATAGTGCAGACTTGTTTTTCTTTCGTTATTGATTGTTTGCATTTAGTCGTCTACTATTACCTAAGTTAAATGTCTGGCAGCATATTACATACTTGCGTCTTCACTAGACTTTACATGAGTTGAGATATTGAAAAACTGTAACTTTAAAAATATGTCCCATTTAAAAGCCGTAGAAAGGGTTAAACCTCCTGGTGAAAAGTTAAGTATTTCTCTTTAAAGACAATGAGATACTCAGTTCAACAACGCTTATTGATTCTTTTTTTCTCTCTGACTAAAGTGGCTTATTTAGGGTTAAAGTCATCAGTGGCACATTAGTCTTAGTTACCTGACACTTTCGTCATATAAATTATGCGTGTAGAATTGAGTCGGCGAGATGGACTAGTTGTCTAAACTTACGACCTGCAATAATAAAATAGTTTGCATCCTAGAAAGTAGTTTTAACTATTTGAACACTCTACAATGCCATTTCCCTAATTTATTTAACCCAATATTTGACAATCTATCATTCATTATCAAGCAATGCTATAAATACGTTGTATCTAGGTGAGCTTGTCTCCCCCCTTCTACATTTGGGGCGAATTGTCGCACAACCAACTGATACATTTACAAGATTTGTACTCCATTCACCCAAGAATCCCTGCCAATGTTGGTATAACTTTAAACTGAAATGCATGTTACCAGTGGTTATTAATGTATCCTCTATCCCAGGGGTGGGCAAATGTTTTGAGTCGCGAGCCACATTGGGTGAGTCAAGTAGACCGGCGGGTCGGTCATAGGCGGGTTGATGGAGTGTTTACATGAAGAAATAGGAATTGGAGCTAAACCTCATAACATAGTAGGCTAGTGCAGGTACGATTTCTCCCATGGCTACTCTATCCTCACAATAGATCAGCCGCCAGCTGAGCTGGTGACTATGCTGCATGGCATGAGCAGCTCCGAGACCACAACTTAATGTCACGAATCACGTAATGAGTCTAATGACCAAGAATCTTTACAACCTGCTGTCCACAGTTCACACCATGTTAGTAGCGTATATTTGCATGTACACAAATAATCTGTCAATTCAATGAATGCTAATAGTGAAGATGCACATTGTACACGTATTTTAAATGTATTTCAGTTTTCAAATCTTTTAATCCATTTCAACGAGCGAATTCAAGTGATGTTCGTGGTTCCAAAAAAAACAGGTCCCATGAGCCAGATTGGGCCGCGGGCTGTAGATTGGTGTCATGTTTGATATGGTAGTGGCCTCCACATAACATAATACATTCTAATAATATATAAACAAAATCGTTTTATAATGAATGAAATATTTAATGAATGAAAGAGATAATGTAACTTACATACACACTTATTTCTTCAACAGAAATTAACAAAAATGGTTACAATACTAAAGTTGAATAATAAAGTCCACTAAACTGTGATATACCCACACCCACACACACACATACAAATCAATTTCATGGATTGACCACAAGCCAAATTCTATTCATCAAATTTACATATTTTTGACTTCCCTTATTTTCCGCTTTCCTGCACATGAGCGCTTACGAAATAAATTCCATTTGATCTAGTCTAGCAAGAGTTGTGACAAATCATTTAGTCACCTTTGATGTGTGCAATTATAAAAATAAAGTAATTTGTTTATCCAAACAAAAACAAACACAATCATTATCTCTTTAGCAGCATAATTCTGTACTTGGAGTTGTAATTAAGATTAATCAACAAGTGAACGCTGGAGTCAATGACCTGGAAAGGATGTCTTATACCGTTCATTGTCAAGTATAATTTGTATAGAGTCTTAATGAAGAAAAAAGTTCGGCTCAATAACTGCTGTGATATTGTTCTATATTGACGGAGTATTACAGAAGATGTAGATAGTAAAGATGACAGTCACCTGATTGAGTGCATGTACTTCTTTACCGATTAGTTTGTCACATCTTTGAAACCGATATCCCTTATTGCAATCACTGCTGAATTTTTTACATTTTTTCATCGGGTCGGTGTTAGCGGAGACACGTGGTACAAAGAAGTGATCTCCACGAAATTTCCGCGTTACGGCGAAACTTCTACCCATCAGAGCAGGTAATGGATCAATGGGTCATGGGTCAATGGGTCAAATGGGTCGCAAAATTGGATGGGTCACATGGGTCATGGGTCAATGTTCCCTGACCCACGACCCATCTTTAGTCTCCGCCCGACCCTTTAAAAAAAACCCGTCGTCGCGCGATTTTTTTTTATTTGCGACGAAAACAAAACGTGGCCTGTCTCTATACATTTGTATAGAAAATTATATGTGAAACACTTGCAGCGAAATTGTCAAATTAATTATTACTTAATTTAATTTAATTATTATTTAATTATTAAATTTTAAGGGGGGTACCTTATCTGGGTTTCTAAAAACGTTACTATTGACTCAAACCAAATAGAATTCATATATATGATTAGGTGTGATGTAATTAAAAGAATAATGACTTTAAACAAATCTTCAAATGCCTAATTTTATATTAAAATTCTGCAATAAAATCTTTTTTTTATTCCTTGAATAAAAAACCTTTTACTTTTTGTGCTTTAAATTTCGTACTCATGATAATGACGTATATTATTTTAATCACCTGCGTTATAGCCGAGTTCTATTCATCAAGTCGCTATACTGTGGCGGCATGCCCATGTAAACCAGTGCTGGTGCTTACATAACGACTGCCAACAAAGAAAACGATGACACAAGACATAACGTCAGCCTAAGGCTAAACATTGTTTTTAAATCGAATAGGTATTGTCACACAAAGACACCTGACCAATGCCAGCTTAGTTAGACATGACGTAGGGGATTCTTGAGACGCTACCTGCAATGATGTAAATACCGTATGACTCTACCCGAAACCACTAGGTGTATTGGGATGTGACTTCAATCAATATAAACATAAAGGACTTAGACAGGGTGATCATTAGGGAGCGACCGATATGCCTTTTTACCGATAGTCCGATACCGATATTTTCCCCCAGCATTTTTTACCGATACCGATACCGATATTTTCTTTTTAGGGGTTGTCCATTATTTATGTCAACAAATTTTTGGCGATTTTTACCCCCCCCCCCCTTGTCAACAACTTGTCAAACTTCCAGAGACCCCCCCTATAAAATTACGTCAACATTTGATTACCCCCCCCCTAAAAAAGGTGGCTTCCAAAATGTTTATGTGGCAAAATAAGTAGGAATATAGTTAGTTTAATTAAAATACTGAATGTTAAGCAAGTGTGTAACACAAAACTACAAACGCTTTAATTTACCTATTTATTAAGTAATTATATTAAATTTAAAAAAAGTAACATTGTTGACGTCAACTTTTCTTGACCTCCCCCTCCCCCTTGTCAACAATTGTCAAAATTTTCTGACCCCCCCCTCCCCCCTATTTTGTTGACGTAATTAATGGACAGCCCCTTTATAGCAACAACAATGCCAAACACGTATTTATTCTCGTGCTATACTATGACGTATTTCAAGCCAAGTTCACATATTTTAACACTTCCCCCACTTGCCTTGTTTAACCCCCCAGATAACGATATTTTTTTTTAATCAACAACAATGCCAAACACGTGTTTCTCTGATGCTACAGCTAATGACGTATGTCAACCCATGCTTACCCCTTCCCTGTCATATTTCGTGACACTTCGCCCACTTCCCCCCCCCCAACTTCCCATCCCAACAAAAAATACACACAGATGTTCACTAATTGTATCATTCAAGGTCATACATTAGAATTAAGAAATGCCAATCCTATTGTTTCAAGGTCATATCTCTGAGGAAGACGTGACAATTTCTGTGTACGGGTTTTTTTTTTTTCCTTTTTTTTAAATCTTGTCTGATCTGGTTATAGAATTGGGTTATTTACTGTTTTTTTTTTTCTGCAACTCTGTTGTGAAAAAAAAAACAATGTATCGGCAGCCAAAAAACGGCCGGTCCGACAGTTAACCCATAGTGCCAATATCGGTTCGACTATCGGTCGCTCCCTACAACAATCGGCCGATCCGATATTAACCGATAGTGTCAATATCGGTCAGCTACCGATAGCGATCCGATTCTCGGTCGCTCCCTAGTGATCATGCATATGATTAGGCGAGGTCAGAGATAGAAAGAAAAAAGGAGATAGTCAAGGCGTCTTTGAGACCCATTTTATAAAAGGTATACATATTGACAATATTTCCCAGTAGACCGAGCCAGTGCTCCGAGACGTACACACGTCACTACCTCAATGTGGATGTATTGGTCATCTGAGATTAAAATGTTTTCATCGTTGGGGGAAGAAACAACATTACATTTGTTGGAGTATATTTTAAATTACATGTACCATAATCATTTTTTTTAATGTGCATATACTCGAAGTTATTTTGTCCCCAATATTGTTCATATGGCATACACTATTTAAATCTCAAAGCAATAAGTGACATCACATACATTCAAAATCAATCATTGAGTTAGTAAAATTGTTTATTATGTGTGTCACTTATTAATTTTTTTTTTAAATAAATAATTATTTAGTTACTTATATTCTGCAAATTAATAAGGATTTTTATGTCACACTTAAAAAAGATGATAAAATACATCTCATTGTGCAATGTAGTATAACATGTGTAAGAAAACAATATATATAAATAATAGCGGTCTCGCGTCTGCGTTTAATCGAAAGTAGCAATGAAGAATTCAAAATGGCTTCTTGCTGGCATCTAGATTCGATAAATATTTAAAAAAAATCTACAGTTTTAAATAGTTTCTGCAGTTTTTAAAGATGAACCTTAAGGCTTAAATGTGAAATAATTCCATTTTAATATTTTTTATCGTATTTCTACATCATAATGCATCTTTAAATTGTTCAAAAAAGAAATAACCTAGCTACTGATCAAACTTAAGGGAATAAAAATAAAACTAGGAGTAACAATCACACAATTTAAAAGAATTATAAGAAAATGGCTCATGGTTGACCGGAGGCAATGTTTTATAAGTTTCATTTTCAAGAAACTTCTTTCACAGATGCCACAGAAACACATATTGTCATAAAGAATCGAGGCAGCGTAAGGTATGGCAATGATTCAAAAAAGTCCCACTTGATCAAGTTGATGATAAACCGTAGAAGATGCAGTACAATATAATGCTTGGCTTCCTCCAAGTTTATTTCGGATACTTGTACGTATTGCCTTAAACGTGGAATTTCTAGATAAACGTCATCTTTAACTCATCATACACGGTTGAGAGCTTGGTAACAGACAACCGTACTTCTACATCGTTGGCACAAATAATATGGTCTGGCTGAACGGCAGAAAAAGTCAGCAAAATGTCATTCACTGCCTTTTCTCTCGTATCTAACTCCATATGAAAACGGTCCAAACAATCTAACATTGCTCTCTTGGTCTCCTGCTGTAATGACAATCCAGCATCTCTTGTCTACTTTCCTGGTAGTCTTCTCTTTCTTATGATTCTCTTCTCTGTAGGGAAATCAAGTTCTCCACATTTTGCAAGTGCCTGCTGGACGGCATTATCAACAACCTTCATACGATGCTCTTCCACAAAGACCTTGAGAGCTCTTATTTTGGTTGCAACCATGTCCACAGTAATATCTGGTGTTTTCATGTACTTCTGTGCTAAGTCGACTTCTTGTAAAACATCACCTCAGAAAAAACAAGAATGAAATGAAAGAAAAGTCGCATGTAAGCTGGCAACAGATTTTGCGCAGCGCCTCTTGTGTCAGCGCTTTTTTCGACATCACACAGAGCTTCAATGGCTTACACAAACTGGTTAAACTTCTGTATCACTTGCTTTACTGCATTGGCATGTGCACTCCAGCGAGTTGTGGACAGTCTCTTCACTGTTAGACCTGTGTATTTCTCTAGTACATCCCAAGCGAATGTTTGCCGCAAAGGATCAAAGAATGATTCGAATAAGGTAAAAATGCCTTCGGATTAGTGTCTTTGATCTTTTGTTGCACACTACCGTGGATTCCACATGCTTGCTGTATTATCGTACACTTGACCATGCAATAACTGAATATCCAATCATTCGTTTTCAGCTCGAGGATATCGCCAGTCAATGCAGTAGCTGTTTTACCTTTTAGATGAAAATCTAAGGAATGACTTTAATCACCACCGGTGATAACTATTTTCATTTTTTTTCGAAATGAAACTGAAACCCCTTACATTCGAGGAACAATTATATGTAGATGACAGTAGCAACAATAATTTTTTTTTAAATTGAAAAAAGTTCCCCCACCTTTTAATTTTTGTTTTCACATATCGCGCAGTTTGACGATCAGTTTCTTTTTCACACTGAAATTTTACATGAATTTCTAGACTGCTTTTAAGCACATTCCAGTCAGTTTTTCCATTTGTTTATAAACAAGGCATCTACCTTCATCTTCTAAACAGAATAGGGATCCAAGAATTCCATCTGTTGAAAAGCTAATCAATCTCACATGGATGCCGACAACCGTCAAATTCTTGGAAACTTCACTTTTCTGTTCAATAGTCAGAAACGGCAACTGGATCGAATCAAAATTATTATTACGGATATAGAATTGCTCTTGAGGGAAATTCTAGACTTTCCACTATTATCCAGCGCACTAATCAGAAAGAAAATCAATTGCCTGTTTGATTTATATGACAAAAACAAAAAGAAACCGTCTGATAAATTTACTTCAACACTTTCTAAGTTATTTGATGTCACCAACGTCAATGGAAAATGGAAAAGCAAGGAGGGTAAAGAGCTCTACTAGAGGAAAGTTAAGAGTGGAGGAAAGATTGGTTATTCAATGGTCAAACAAGCCCCTTTAGAAGCAATCCACCCAAGAAAACGAATCCGACTATCCAATACCTAATCTCAAGTTAGCTCTTCTCAATCGCAACCTACACAATCACATACAACTGTCTCACAGCTAACACAAACACATACAACTGTTTCACAAACTACACAAACACATACAACTGTCTCAGAATCTTCGGATTCTGAAACCTCTGCTTCTTCACCCGACTCGACAACCTATTCTTCCACGTCATCTTCTGAATGCAAACCGAAATACCAAAGAGCAAGCACTACAACAGCAGGTTTGCTAATACTGAAAAGCAACATTTCTACACATAAAGCATATGACGTTCTTGCAACCATTGCTGAACAGGATCATGATGTGCCGGTTCCAAGTCAAGCGGGTGTTTGGAAACGAGTAATCTCTGAAGGACGGAAAATGAAAACCAAAAATTGTTCAAAAACTTCAAAGCAAAGAACCGTATTATCTCCAGTTTGATGGTAAAAGAGTGCAAGGGGAAGAGTATCAAGTAGTTATGCTGAAAATATGACAACCGAAATAAAACCCGGTACTCTTAAATGTGATGTCTTGAGCAAGGGCTTTCAGAAGCCACAATATATTGACATTCAGCACCATGTACTCGACCTCCTTCTGAAACATGTCATGAACTTCTTATTCAAGAACCAACGAGAAAACCAGAACTCAACTATTCCTTCATTGACAAATTAACGCAAAACTATGTCACTCTTCAGGCTGATTATCGCCTCGTTGTGAAAGATGATGTTAGCACAGGCGAGAACCCTGGATGGCGAGATGATTTCAAGCTCTTTTTATGAATTATGTCAGGCATATCGTCATTACAAAACAACTTCACGTTGGCCTCGCATCAGCTGGAAGAAACTACCAAATTTACACCTAGCAAGATGGAACTCACATGCGATATATACTATTATAACATTATTTCTGATACCAGAGTGGCGCAACATCCTCGCTCCTGCTTGCAACTTCATCTGCTACGAATGGGCAAATGCTTGATTCCATGTGCAACACTACAATAAAGCGTCCTTCAATGAACTGTTTACCTCACTCATCAGGGTAAAATGCAAAAACGTGATGTAAAACTGATGGAGGAACTTCATGCGAAATCGAGAAAATTTGAATTTTTGAATCTGAAGTGCATATGAACAATATGTTTTACATATTTCTTGTACATTCTGTACATATTACTAACTGATCTGTATCTTATTTGTTAATAAAAGTTGATAAGTTATTATTATTACTATTTTGAATTAAGCTAACAAAAACACTTGTCCTTTTTTTTTGAAAAAAAAAATATTTTTTCACTTATTTCTTCCGAAAAAGGGGGAGGTGGGGGAACTTTTTAAATAAAAAAATCAAAAATGCGATTGATATTCTTAAATTACACATAAAAGTTCCTCGATTGCAAGTGGTTTCATAAAAATATTTTTTTTGTTATCACCCTAATGCACACATTTACTATTTTCATTGTTATCTCGGCTGAACAAATCTGTTCAATTTGTTTAAAAAATGTGTTTTCTTCACCCAAAGGACATAGATGATTTGCATCAGTCACAGTGGAAAGTGGAATGCAGTAAGATTTAGGGCATTTTATAAAATCAACTGGGCATTTGAAGTCCGTACAGTTTTCTAGGTGGGAATTACGTCTGCATCCTGCATCGTACAATTTAAGACACTTGGGGCAAACAAACTTATTTAAATGACATGTCACTTGTGACATCTCTAGTGACATTGATGCACTATTAAATACGTCACGCTCGTTACTGCTGTTACAGTAGGCTTCATACTTTTCTAAATTATTTTTGTTTTTATTTTTAATATTATGTGCTAAAATATTTTGACAATGGGCATTACACTTATTCTCACCGAGCTCTTTAAAGAACATCACAGGAACATATGCCTGTAGCGAAGAATTCTCTTTGCAGTAATAATATTTTTTTTCAGAAATTGAGTAACTGGACATTGAACAATTTATTTCGTTACTGCAATCGAAGTAATTTTTCAAAAAAGAGGCGATATCCCCATTTAATACTAAACCGGATGTTGTTCTTGTGTTCAATGTTTCGGTGATAACATCTGTTGTTTGAATGTTGAACAACTGATGACACTCACAAACAATCAACGTCGTTTCTAAAATTTGCTCACACTTTATGAGATGCAAATATTTCATAATGTGTTTGAAATCTTTCAACTTCATGACGTCGTTGGTGTTTTTGTCGTACTTTATGTACGCACATCTGGGCAACATTACGTCATCTAGTTTATTATAGAAAGTAAAGGGATTCCCAGATCATAGGTGCACCTTGTCTAACATAAAGCCCTAACAGTAAGTTAAATGAGCCTAAATCAGTCAAGTACGTTTCCAATATTTCAGAAATCAGATAGATTAACTCTTCATACGTTTCAATGGAAATCAAATAACTATTGAATTGATTTCTGCAATAATCAGAACCGTCGTTGTGACTTAGAGTTGTGTAAGTCACGTGGTAAAATGACCTTTGAAAATTCTGGGAATCAAAAGTAAGTTGTGTATCGATGCATTTCATGTCGCACATTATCGGGTAAAAGGAGGATGTGTTTAGATCTTTAAAAGAAAGCGTATCTAAAAGGTAGGCGTGAGATATATCTTCTGTTTTTATAATTTGGGGCAAATGGGAGTGGGTAATATTATAATCTAAGCCAAGATTAAAGTCTGAAATACCTGGTGTAAAAATGTCTCGGTAGTTAATGATAAAAAATCTATAATTTTCTTCATCATCGTTTTGTCTTTTAATGATCGCATGGGTAAATAAATCATTTATTTTGCTATTTATCGCTGGGATAGTTCTTTTACAGAGTTTCTCAACTATCATAAGGATAAAATTCCCATTTAGCTCACTAGAAGCTGCAAGGAAAACATTCTTCAATTCGAGGGCAATGGCCATAATATAAACTTCGCTTAGTTCAAGTGATACATTATGAATGTCTCTGCTAGAAATCTTAATCCCGGGAGGTTTCCTACGAAGTAAATTTGAGCCACCAGCTCCTATGTGCATTGAGTGTTTTTCGTATTTTCTAAATAAATGCAACATCGTAGCAAAATGGTCAATTATTTCTGCACCAGACTTGATTGCTGAATCATCGCTTTGTCTATCATCGACTGCATGGATAAAGCTACTCCATAGATCACCAGAAATTGCCTGGGTTAGTTTTGTAGTAATCTCACGGATAAGTTCTTCGCTCAGCTGTTCAATAAATTGATAGATAAAGTCCCCACTTGCTCTTTTTGTAATTTCATGCATTAAATTTTCATTCATTCTTGTAGTGTATTCAAGGATAAAATATTTTCCATACTCCCTAGTAACAATACTAATAAAATCATCTTTTAGTATTTCAACAGTGTGTCGGATAATGCTTTTTCCAAAATATTTAGCGATCTGAGGAGAGGAGCGCTTGCTAGCTGCAGGAATAACATATTCGATTTCGTATATATCTTCTGATTGAATGTTTTCGTTAAAAGTATCTATATTTTTTAATGTAATTAGTAAGCCATTTCTTAGTTTTTTAGAAATTACATTCAACAATTCACTTTCGTCTTGTTCTGTAATCATGCTGGTAAATGCTTCTTTTAGTTTTTCAGTAATCGCATTGATTAAAGGAGCTTTGAAATTTTTAATAATCATCGAGATGTGGTTTTCATTTATTCGGTAGACATTTAGTAAAATAAAATGTATTCTTAGTGTTGGAAAATTCGGCGACTCCTTATTTTTTGTCAAGATAAACATGTCATGAAGAGGAATTCCGCCTTTACATTGATTTGATATTTTCTTTGCTTTCACTGAGATGTTGGTTGACAATATTTCATAACTTGATGGCTCTCTCACCGCGTCCGTCATGTATAAAACATTCAGTCTTGTCCATTTTTTTCTCAAAGCGCATATGGTTCACCAACTGGTTTATGAAGTCTAACTGTTCTCTCACCTCATGAAGACAGTCTATCATAAATACAATTTCCTTGGTGTCAAAGCCACAGCTTTTCAGCGGAAATGAAAATACGGAACCTTATAATAGAAGAAAATAGTCTAAAATCATGAAGAATATTAGGAAAAACTAGCTAGAATAAATTAGTTCGCAAATTGTCATGTTTTCAGTCATAAATAATCACAGATATTCTTATTTTACATACTCAAAACTTCAATTTTGTAATAAGTCACGCATGACAAGATATGATATTAAAAATCTCCTTCAACAGTTTTGTATTAATTATATACGCAATGTAAAGAGGACATAGCTAGTTGGTGTTTCTGATGGAATATAATGGAACTGGGTTATTTCATACACACATAGTAACCTAATATTCAATCAGTTTGTTTTTATAAATGACCATCTTCACGGGCTAATGGAATAACTAATAGTTATTTTATGGCTAATTTATATTTTAATTATATCTGTGAATTTTATGTGTATATTTTAACACTATATCGACGGATTATTTCAACTACCTTTAACGACTGAAGCGGTCATTTGACCGCGGTAAGCAATAACAAATTATGTCATAAAATAAGTATTTTTATTATATGTAACAACCAAAGAAACAATATCTATAAAATTATTAACAGTATTTTTTTTTAAATGCAAAGTCCAGAACATTGTAGAAGATATAAACGGTAGGGTGGAGTGAAAAAGTTTTTTTTCAATTTTTCATTTTTATAGCTCAAAATGGTTGCCAAATGGTCTAAGTAGTTATGGCGTGAAATATATTTTATGCAGTATAACGTTTACCAGTGTCCGTCGAATTTTAAAGGATACAAACTTTAAAGCATTCTAACAATTTTGAATGAAATCAACATCTCAGTAGTGAGATGTGTAATGTTAATGTGCAAATATGCACTGCTGAACTAAATTATGTTTATGAATTAACAATTTAACAATTTAAAATAAGTCAGGATCGTCGATTTTTCTTAGGGCAAGATCATTGGAACAGTTGCCTCTAATTACAGTTTGACAAATTTCCAGAAGATATGCTTCATCTGTGCTTAAATCATCGCACGCAATTTCCGGGAAGTCAGCATATATCCTCTTGAAAGCAACAGGTGGAAGAGTTTCACAACTCTGAATTGCAACTCCAATAGAAACTAAAAATCTGCCAGGACCAGTTGTCGGACCATCGAGGTGTTTGAATAAATGCCGAAGTGGCAATTTATTCGCAGCTGACATAATAGCCATTAAACAGGCTTATGCAATGTTCCTTCTATAAGCCGTATCACGCCAACTTTGGAACCTGTATTGCTTGCTGAACCATGCAACCAAAAACCAATAACATGTCTGTGCTGGTTGTGTTTTGGACAAAAAAACTCAATCATACTTTTGACAACAGCTGGAGAAGTACCAGAAGAAGGTGAAATGTGTCCAACATACTCTGATCATTGCTCGTGAATTAGTGAAATACGTTATTCCAAAACTGTTTTACGATAATTCTTTGATTCCACTTGCTTTATTACAATCGTTTTGTCTTTTCATCCATCAAAAAATAATCCCTGCAGGTTATCCAGTGTTTTGGTAAGTTCAATTCTTTTTCTTTCACTTCTCACTTTGTAAATCTTTTATACTTGTTGCAATTTGTTCTGTAACAAAGCTAACATCTTTTAAACTTATTGTAGCTATTGTGGCAAATGCTCTGTCTGAAATTCCAAATTTGTCGCAAGTTGGTGCAACATTTGGCAGCATTATACGCATTTGTTTCTTTTTTTGTGTGAGTGATTGAAGTTAATTGCACTGGGTTAGTGCTAGAGTGTGTATAATTATCTTCTTCATCTTCCAACGTAAAATCGGATGCTGTCGAAGAAACATCTAATTAAAATTGTTCGTTTGAGCTACATGCAGCCGATGTTCAATTTCATAGCGCATAAGTCTGGCTCCAATGGCTTCTATCCTTATAATGCATTTTCCCCTCTTCCTTGATGTTTTTTGCATCTACTTAACCGATGTACTGCAAAGGTTATTTGGTCAACAAGGAAGTCTTTTTCTTCCAATGGAACTTTATGCTCCAGTGGGAATGGGCAAGGACACATTTGTGACAAACTGTAATTAGAGGCAACTGTTCCAATGAGCTTGCTCGCTGCGATCCTGGTAAATTGTCTCATGCACGCTGGTTGACAAAAGCGAACAGGATACTTCGTTTGTATATTGCAACGATTTCTTAGTCATTTGAGCTACAAGAACTTTCAACTTATATTGTAAGGGTTCATGGCCATGTTTTGTTTGACATTAAAACAAAACCGTCGTGCAAAGATGGTTACATGCACTGTCAAGTTATTTGTCTCCTGCCTTAAGCAAAATCGACGATCCTGACTTATTGTAAATTGATAAAATTGTTAATTCATAAACATAATTTAGTTCTGCAGTTCATATTTGCACATTAGCATAACGAATAGCACTATTAAGATGTTCATTTCATTCAAATTTGTTCGAATGCTTTAAAGTTTGTAGCCTTTAAAATTGGAAGGCCTTTGGGGCACAGGTAAAGGTTACACTACATAAACGATATTTTAGGACATAACTACTTAGATCATTTGGCAACCATTTTAACCTATTAGAATAAAACAAGCAATTAAGCCTGTTCCATTCTGGACACAGGACGTGTTAGCGCATTTTCGTGTTATGTATCAGTACGTTTGTTAGCTTTCAGTAAATATTTGTAAATTTTGGAAATGTTTATAAATTCAATTGTGTAATGCATATATTTGATAAAAAAAATTATAAAGACGTTTCTTTATATTAGAAAAAAAATTATTGTCTCTTAAATCTAACTACAAGTGGTTTGTGGTTACTGAAATAGGACTCATAATTGAAAACATTCTAAATTATAGTCATTTAATCGTCCAAAAACTCCGTCAATTGTTGCATAGCTCTGATACTTTCAATTAAACTCAGAACACAAGCTTACTATTTCATTTGATGAGTTTCTTAATAAATCTTGGTGAAACTACGTGCTGCAGTATTTCGCACCAAATGAACGGGTTATTGAACGTACAAGGTGTATATATAATATATAAGCCCCTTAGGAGCCCTGAAGCCCGGCCCTCAGAGGTCCTATCGCGAAATGATTTTTTGATGTACCCATGGCAGGCCAAGACCTACAAAATGATATATACATCATGGGTCTAGGACTTATATTTGCTGAGATATAGCGCTCCTTTATTAATATAGCTTATATAGTAAAAAACGGTACTAAGGCCCCTTTCACGGCCCTGAGAGGTCAGATCGCGAAATGGAAAAAAGTCATTTCTTGGCAGGCCAAGACCTACAAAATGATATATACGTCATGGGTCTAGGACTTATGGTTGTTGAGATCTAAGGTGATGACGGACGGACGGACGGACAGACAAAACGGGGACAATAGAGCATTTTTTTTTCGAAAATGCTCTAAAAATACAATTAGTTAAAAATGATAAAACAATATGTATATATAACTTACATTATAATGTGTGATCAAGTAATATATGTTCAGCTAAAGCTATTACTTCTGTATACGTGGGGGTGGGGGGGGATCGGTGATGTGGGCGTAGAGGCTCTCACAGAAATGCCATGCGTTTAGCTGCACGAATAGCTTGTTATGTCTGTGTATAAATAATAGTGGATTGTTTCACTGAATATATATATATATATATATATATATATATATATATATATATATATATATATATACAGTCGATTCCACTTAATTGGGACACATCGGAACCGAGGCTTTTTATCCCAATTAAGCGGCTGTCCCAATTAAACATACACATTTACTATTGGCTTTTTGGTTTGGTTTCTTTGAGATTTGTCCCAAATAAGCGGCTGTCCCTCTTAAGCGGTGTCCCAATTAAGCGGAATCCACTGTATAAATATATATATATATACTTATAAGACGCATTTGTTGACTGTCTGTCTGTCTGTCTGTTCCCTTATAACTCAAGATCCATACAACCAAATAACGTGAAATTTGTTACACACATACATAATTACACGGGGAAGGTAATAGGACAGGTTTCGTTTCATCTCGATGGGTAGTTTATTTGTAATTCTTTTTTTTTATTTTAGTATTTTACTATATTAAAGTAATCTCGACGGCGCCATAGATTAAATTCCTCTGTGACATCATTTCCCGATGATACATTTTTAAAAGAGGGGTAACTTCCGGAAACTCCAATTGTAAACATGGTGAAATCAATAGTTATAACTATTTACCTATCGTTTTATGTATTCGGAAGATTAAAATTAAAGGTGCACTTTAATAAACCGAAATACGTTAATTAAAATGTTTCTGTGACATTATTAACATTATTAATACAATCTCAATGGGTAGTTTAATTGTAATTAATTATTTTAGTATTTTACTATATTAAAGTATTCACGGTATGGGATCGCCTTCACTATAAATAAAAATCGCGCACCAAGTGAATGTGTAATTGAACGGACGGAGAATAAAGGGTTAGGGACGGGAAAAAAAATAAAATATTGTTGTTTTTTTTTTCATGCTGCAAGTACCCGGCTTTGCCCGGGATTAAAATAAGGTTTTCTGTTTATTTAAGAAGCGTAATTTGACGTTTAATTGTACAGAGAGAGGGAGGGAGAGAGAGAGATAAAGAGAGTGGGGGGAGGGAAGGAGAGGGAAGGAGGGGGCAGAGAGGGGGAGAGAAGGAGGGAGGGAGGGAGAGAGGTGGTAGGGAAGGAGATAAAGGGGGAGGGAGGGAGAGGGAGGGTTGGAGAGAGAGGGAGAGAGAAAGGGAGGGAAGGAAAGAAAAAGGAAGGGAGGGAGTAGGGAGGGAGATAGAGGGGAGGGAGGGAGAGAGAGATAAAGAGAGAGAGGGCAGGGAGAGAGAGGAAATGAAGGAGGGAGAGGGAGGGAGAGAGGGGGAGGGAGGGAAAGAAAGGGGAGGGAAGGAGAGAGGGAGAGAGAGGATGGGAGAAATTGGAGGGAGTGAGAGATAAAGAGAGAGAGGGGGCAAGGAGGGAGAGGGGGAGGAGGAAGGGAGGAAGGTGGCGAGAGGGGGGACGGGGGTGAGAGAAGGAGGGAGGGAGATAGGGAGAGAGATGGAGATGGGAAAGTTAGGGAGGGAGGGAGAAAGGGAGGGAGGGAAAGAGAAAGGGAGAGAGGAGGTAAGGAGGGAGAGAGAGGGGGAGGGAGGGAGGGAGGGAGAGAGAGGGGGAGGGAGAAAACAAAAGGTAAACCTTATTTTAAACCCGGGCAAAGCCGGGTACTTGCAACTAGTATATATATATATATATATATATATATATATATATATGATTCTCTTTGTCGCCCAACCATATATATACCTTCCCAGATGTATAAGATCCACAGCACAGCATTAAATAATAAAATATAGTACACCCATGACACCCACTAGTCCACAAACTTATCAATCATAAATAATATGCAGTTTAAATAGTTGGCACAAATTAAAAAAAAACAGCAATGTAAATTAAACGATATAAAAAATTGTGTAATCTGATACAGAGTAAAAACTGTTGGCTTTGACTAAATAAACAAGAAGTCAAAATTAGCCCCAAACTGTTGCTAAATCTTTAGTTGTGAGCCCAACATGGGCTACAGGCTAAGGTAGGAACTCGAATCCCATTTAGTACATTCACTATTGAGCAGTGGACTTGTGTTTAAAAAAAAAAGCCTTAAAATTTGTTAAATAATTGCAGTGAATAAATGACAATATAAACATAACCAGATATAACTTGCGCAAATATAGTCAATAATTATAATGACCTATAAAAATTCGTCATATGACCTTAAGCAATTAACGATCACGTGATGAACTATAAAGACATATGTTTGTTGATGTGTCTATTCGTTCCTCCCAACGACCGCATCGGTTAAGGTTATGATGATGATGACGTATGAAATCATCTACCTCAAACTAATTCATCGAATTTATACTAAGAATTACAAAAAAGACGTAATCGTTAATCTAACGATCTAATTCATTGGTCAGCTAGTGTTAGACCCACAAGGAAAACAAAGTTCATAGTCTTGGGCCTTTCTCTTGGAAAGTCAGACACGATCACAGATAAGGCCTCCTAATGGCTCCTCCTACAGACACAATTTCTATAACAGCTTGTGCTAAGATCGCCCCGACTCGCTCGATATGCCATTAATTCTGAAAGCCCCCAAACCTCTCTTAAGGCTTTAAAGGCCTTAGGGAAAGCTAGAGGTCAGGCCCGTGATATTCACTTAAGTAACTCGATCATACTTTCCTACTGTGTACATTTCAATAGCTTGGTTTCTAATTATTGACTACACATTGGGCAATTTTTTCATCAGAAAGTCTTTGAATATTTTAAGTATCAGAGAGAGTCAGTACATTCTATACGAATGATATTAATAGTGATTAATACAAACTTTATTGCTTTAATTAATGAATCACTAAGGACATTTCTATCAATACATGAGACGGTGTTTGCATGATTTGAATAATTAAGCCAGATACGGTTTAAAGTATCAACATTTATTAGTTTGTGCGATATGAAAATGTAGAAAGCAAGCCATTCTTAGAAATATCCCTTTTGGTTGAGATATTCCATGATCCTCTCTAAAGGACCTTTTCTAAACCAATAAAAATCGTTTGGAATTTTTAAAAGGGCGCCATGTAATATTTCCGAAAACCTCTAAATATCTCTCATTCCAATCAAATATGAATTGAAGTCAATTATCCATGAATTTCTGGTTGTGAAGGTTAGGGAATTGCAGTTTTTCGGCGAAACTAAACATGGCTACTTTTTGAGAATCAATTAACGACTTTTGTCGTTGTAAACTTACGTTTAGTCACGCCAGACTAATATATCTCTTCGTATTATTTCGTAGTTTACGCCAATAGTTTTGGCATTTAAATTTTATTGTATAAAGTACCTGAGAGAATGAGATGAGTCCCCAACCTTTTTCTCGCCACGGACTGGTCAACGTTTGATAATTTCACCGCGGCCCGCAGGAAGGAGGGGGAGTTGATAATTTCTCGCCAATCGAAAGTCGTATTATCAGGAGAGAAATACACCACAATAAATAAAAGAGGAAATAATGTAATGTTTCTAAGGTGACCGGTACTATTCGATCCACGGACCGGCACCGGTCCGTGGCCCGAGGGCTGGGGACCACTGCAGTATAAACTACTAATTTGACGGATTTAATGGTGCCATTCTATCATCTTTACCAGAGCCAATAACGCATTGACATTAGAGGCACTACGGGAGATATAGCGAGGACTTTAAGTATGTACTGAAATATCAATTGGTCCTCACTGTAGCTTAAACCAGTGTTCCTCAAGTTGATAGTTTACCAAACGACCATCCGTACCCAAGGATACAATTATAGCAGCAGTGATATTTTGCTGTAATAATACTCATAAAGTATGTATTTATTGTCTACTAATATTAAGGTGTGGTTTCTAATTATGTGCTATTTATGTTTGCTTATAAAGCTATATTTACACTGAAATCATTGAAAAGAAAAGCCTTCTTGTCAAATGTCATTTTGAATAGCAATCAAAATAATGCCATATAAATGATCACTTAACATGGTACAGGTGATAGCATTGGCGTATCGAGCTTAACTCGCGCCCGGTGTACTCTAACTTTTTGGCGCCCCTCCCACCTATTCGATAACCTTATAATATTGTATGTAAAATATACCATTTGGCGCCCCTTTATGAGTAACGCTCGGGGCATGATGCCCCCTTGCCCCCCTCTCGTTACGCCACTGGGTGATAGTGTCATCGAGTATATGAATGAAAGGGCTAATGTTTAAAAGAAACCCCGCATGTTACTGCAAGTAAAACATAACATTATGTTGAAGTGTTTATAAAAGTCTCATTGAATCTCTGATGAAATACAAATAACAGAGCACCAGAAAAAGGTAATACAAGCGATCACTCAACATAACAGGTGAATACATTTTTCTCTTAATAAGTCGATCTATATCCCCCTCCCCCCCCCCCCCAATCACATTTAATCGTAAATTTTCAACTAACAAGAAGAAATCATTATCATTAGCATTTTTGTCAGCAACAAGTCTCGTAATTGAAGCAGTGCTGGCTGGAGTGGGTGCGGGAGTCTTCACTTTATTTAGGGCTGGAGGGTAGCATATCCATAATGACGCCTCTGCTTAGTGCAACATAAAATCAAATAACGTTTATGTGCACATTTCACCAAGTGGACTACATAATTTTAAATTGTGTTACCGTACAACACTTTTATATGTTGCTTTTTCAAGGTGGAAGACAGGGGCTGGGAACGAATGGAAACACCAACAGACAAATGTCTGCTGTGCTTTCAGTTGACCCAGTCATTAACTGATACAAACATAGTCCCAGGAATCCGCTGAAGATTCACCAATACACAATGCCCGAACATTCGATATTGGATAGCCTTCACCATGACACCAGTTATCAATTTAAATGATTATTGGATAGATATCTCCAGAGGAATTTATGAGCATTTTCATTCAATTATTTCAGTTTGAAATTTGAATACGTCCGAATTAGTTTAGTTCAATATACTTAATATGAACTAGAACCATTACGGGCTGAATATTTCAACTTTCTAATGAGATAGGATACAATATTTGGACCGCACTCAATGGTGCAATGTATTTAAAAAGATACAATGTATTTAAAGGTACACAAAAAGCATTGTATATGACTACAATTATTACATTAATCAAGAACATTATCTGTCCACCGTAGAATATTCTCACTTATATTTCTGCCATTTCTAATGTTTACAGCTACCACTTAAATTGATAATGGTTTCACATTCTTCACAATTTGTAATAGTAATTAAATCTTCTCTCTGTAAAAATCTTTATATATATATACATTGATTTTTAAATTCTATTTTGTAAAAGAATACCATGTTTTCTCGAAATCAACACATGGTTTTTTTTATTAATTTTTACTGCATAGAGTCCACAATCAATGCCATGTAATAATTTTTTTGAATAATCTCAAATGAATTTTAATGCACTTGACAAAAACTGATATTGTATACCAGATTAAATCTCAAGTGAACAAGCATGGATACGAAATTTTTTTATCAACTTTGAACAAAAATTGAGAAAGATGCAACGAAGAGTTTTTGGCGTTGCCAGTTTTAAGCAATGAATTAAATTTAGGCGTGGCCGATATCAAGAAATTTTCAAGAGAATTTAAAGTTAAGATTATAAAGCGTACACTGATATAAAATTACGACATTGATTTATTTTAAAATATTATTACTTCCATTCGTGAAGAAATTAAATATTATAATTGTTAAAATGTTGGTGTGATGATGTTGATTGTTCTACTTATGTTTAAAATGACATTGATGACAATGGATGTAGAAAACTGACATTGATGACAAGGATGTAGAAAACTGACATTGATGACAAGGATGTAGAAAACTGACATTAATGACAAAGATATACTAAACTTACATTGATGATAAGGATGTATTAAACTGACATTGATGACAAGGATGTAGAAAACTGACATTGATGACAAGGATGTAGAAAACTGACATTAATGACAAAGATATACTAAACTGACATTGATGATAAGGATGTAGAAAACTGATATTAATGACAAAGATATTGTAAATGAATTATGTATGAGCTGGCTAATAATGAAAACTCAATTCATGTCCATGGTTCATATGATTTATTGACGACACAGTAATATAAATAAACAGAATAAATCCAATGAATAATACTTGTTAACAATGAACTTAACTGATCAACTAAAACTTCTGATATGTACTCGAATACTCTCTCTTACTCAACTGAACTTCTGAACACAAATAACTTAACTGACTCGATTGCCTCAACTCCTTTTCCAATCCAATTTCTCAACTGAACATCGTCTTTATATAATTTCCTTCCATCCATCTCGAACATTCCCCATCGCTCTGTCTCTCACTCATTTAGTCAATACAATTTACAAATAAACAACATATTTATTTTCTATAAATATCTAGAATAATAAACAACATATTTATTTTCTATAAACATCTCGAATCATGACCCCGTGACCACATGTTGACCTGGTTGGCCAAGCTCCAAAGATACACACACCTGTGTGCGTAGTACTAATAACTATACCATGACAGATATACTAAACTTACATTGATGATAAGGATGTAGAAAACTGACATTGATGACAAAGATATACTAAACTGACATTGATGATAAGGATGTAGAAAACTGACATTGATTGACAAGGATGTAGAAAACTGACATTGAAAGACAAGAAGGCATAATACTAACAATGATGACACGTATGTATCAGTTTAATCTTGTATCTACAAAAGAAGCTTAGATTCAATCATGTTCACAAAAAAATGGTCTTTGCAGGCTGCAATTGGCATCGTTCAGAACTTGTAAAGTGTTGCATTCACTTGAGGCTAAGTATTCAATGCAATTCTGGTGTTTGGCACTACTAGGTTCCCCTGTAGAATGGACACAATAGTGGTCATTACAGTGATTTATAAATGACACAATAGTGGTCATTACAGTGATTTATAAATGACACAATAGTGGTCATTACAGTGATTTATAAATGACACAATAGTGGTCATTACAGTGATTTATAAATGACACAATAGTGGTCATTACAGTGATTTATAAATGACACAATAGTGGTCATTACAGTGATTTATAAATGACACAATAGTGGTCATTACAGTGATTTATAAATGACACAATAGTGGTCATTACAGTGATTTATAAATGACACTACATATCCGATTAGATGTATATATATTTTTTTTTTAAATCATTGTTACAGTGTGAGCCAACTCGTTGCAACTATACACATACATACAAAAATTAACTTCCCGTGTTTTTCTGCATTAATGGTTGGTCATATACGTTAATATAGTGCATTTCAAAAACCTTCACTTTAATGAAAAAAAGTAACCCTAACTCGATAGAGCATCGAGGCACATAATTTGTAGAATTGTTCTATTTTATGGGATCTAAGAGATGCATATCTAATCATTACAAGGACTTTGCAGATAATATTATTTAAAGCTGGGTGTACTTAAATGACACTTTGAAATATCTATAGATTATTCATGAAAATAAAAAAAAAAAACGCAATAGTGGAAATTGATATCGAAATTCACCTGATAAAGAGATGCGGGGATTTTAAAATACGAATAAAATGGTGTTCACCTCCCCACCCCCCCCCCCCTTTATGTAAAGTTTTAAAGAAATATCATGACCTTTTAAAGGTCAATAAAGAATATTCATTTATAGAGTAGGTCGCTATTGATTTGAATTGACTTTGAGAAGTAATTGGATTTTCCAGTAATAGGAGTACATATTATTTAGTTTTGGACTAAGTAAATTGTTTTATTGTAACATTCAATTTACGTCTTTCTTTTCTTTTTTATTTGTCTTGGTCTATTATGTTTTTTTTTTCTTTTGGGGGCTGTCCATTATTTACGTCAACAAATTTTAGGCGAATTTTACCTCCCCCCCCCTTGTCAACAACTTGTCAAACTTCCAGAGACCCCGCCCCTTTACAATTACGTCAACATTTGGTAACCTCCCCCCCCCCCCACACACACTCTTTTAAAATAACAGTAAAAGGGAAAAAAAACAATATTTTAAATAGTCTAGGCCTAGTTTACAACTACAACAAAAAAAAGTGAATAAAAGTAAAATGTTTAGAAAAAAAAAAGTTTAAAAAACTTTTAACTTTTGAACATATTTCCAATTTATAACTACAAAGGCTTACTCTGAACAGAAAAGAAATTACATGGTTTATAAAAATGTATACACATTACACCTTTAAATTATGAACATACTTTAAATTAATATAACAATTTAAAGACTATTTAATGATTCACAAAGGCTTGTTCTAACTTCAAGCAGAAACGAGATTAAAAAGTTAAACTATAAATACATTTTTAATTTATGAACATATTTTTTTTTACAAACAAATCCAAATCTTATAATCTCCCATGGAGATGTCAAATGTTCCTAAATTGTTATTATTGGCATATGTTCTGGGTGAATAATTTCTTGTGGAACCGAAACAGCAGACAAGTCAACATTTTCTTCATCTAGACATTCTGCACTTACTATCACCCATGAGCAATAATTGCTATGAGCTTTCTTTGTCTTTTGACAGCCACTCGCATTGGACGAATTCTTTGCATGTAGTATTTGACTGGGCCCAGGTATACACTGTTGGTGCTGTTGAACATGATTCTTTAACATGACTTGCGAAGCAACACAAAGATGACAGATTTTACAGATCCGTTCAAACATTAGCGACTGAATAGATGGACAATATATATATATATATCAAATGGAAGAATTTTGAATGCTTTTGCCGATGAAGGTAGAATTATTTCAACTTTCACAGACTGATTGAAGAAAAGAGATGGAAATCTATGTGAGTTTATATCAGATAATCTGGTTCTTTAAGGCCCTCATTAGTTTTGCGGACTGGAATTGGTGGAGGGATAAATCTATCAGCAATAATATGAAAGTGCGAGCTTCTTATCGGTTGTCAACAAGTTAAATCACAACATTTGACAATTTGTTGAAAGTACTGACTTTTTCCTACATGGTTTTTGGCACTAAACACTCCGCCGCTGTTGAAAAATTGTCTATGCTTACTTGCTTTCATATTTCTGTCAATGTTTTGCCAGCATATTTGAAGTATAATATTTCCAACTTTTCATCAATTTTTCGACCTTGTGTGCCAAGGTGGCTTCCAAAATGCTTATGTGGCAAAATTAGTAGGAATATAGTTAGTTTAATTAAAATACTGAATGTTAAACGAGTGTGTAACACAGGACTACAAACGCTGCTTAATTTTCCTCCACCCTCCCCCTTGTCAACAATTGTCAAAAATTTTCTGCCCCCCCCCCCTGTTTTGTTGACGTAATAAATGGACAGTCCCTAATGCCTGTCGCGCAAGTTGTTTTACTATAATATAAAAAAAGTTAATTTCCCTAAACCCTAACGGGCCATCGGGACAGATGAAGTGTAGAATCCATCTGTTTCTATAACCTCGGCATATGAAAGGATTGTGTGGTTAGCACAACGCCCAGCCGCCTTTACTTCCCCAACTTAAAGTCAGGTACCCATTTAAAGCTGAGTGGACTTTCACCAGGACATGAAAATATCCAAAGTTTTTGTCTGAGATTCAACATGGGACACTTCGGTCGACAGCCGAGCGCTCTACACCGCACGACCACCCGTCCCCGTATACCATAATTGTCATAGTGTAGTTATGTGTGCTAAGCACACAGGTGTGTGTGTATGTTTTGGGGCTTGGCCAGCCAGGTCAACCTGAGGTCATGGGGTCAAGACTCTAGTTACTTCGAGAGTCCACATGGCATATTTATAGAAATTAGATTGTCTAGTAAGTGGATAGAGAGGGAGGTAGAATGTTCGAGTTATGATGCAAGCAAATTATATAAGAGGATGTTTGTGAGATACGAGTCAGTCAATCGAGTTGAGTTTATAGAGAGTGTTTATTCGTTCACTTAAGGAGATTATCTAATAGTGTTAATTCAGTTCATCTTGGACTTATTATACTGTTTATATTTTATTGTTATGTTAATAAATCATTATGAACCATGGATAGTGGATTGAGTTTCTTATTTAAATTCGTTACATGGTGACAACGATAAATCATTCGTTACAATAATATACTTTAATAAATATAAAACTTTACTTTTATTACTTTATTTAATAAATCGATACCTGTTTAACTATTCTTACTTTCTATTGTCATTAATATAAGCAAGGATTAAACCAAGCTGTTGAAAATGTTGTTATGACCAGTAGATAATTAGCTACGTTCCTCATATAAAACCAAGTTCAATAAATAATTATTTTTCTGACCTGGTAAGAAATACATCTGTTGATAGACAGAGTCCATAGTAGAATTGTCATCATGCCACACAAACCGACCTTCAACTTTAAGGTCATCAAGGCCGATCCAAACGTTTTTGTCGCTGCAGGATAACACGTTAAACTCTCCTGGGGCCTTGGGGTTAGTAGGTGAGAGTTCATTGCTGGTGATACATATGTGACAACTCAAGATGATAAGTTACATTCATATTAAATGCAATATGTGGCAGATTAATAAACCAATATAAGCAATTAAATATGAAGTAAAGAGTTGCTGTAATAGATTTTAAAATTTTAAATGCTTTACGAATTCTTTCAGAATGCAGATTGTCAAGGCGTTATTCATCAAGGCGTCATTCATCAAGACGTCATTCATCAAGGTAGTATCAAGAAACACCGCCGTAAACTCGCCAGATAAGTACAGATACAAAACAATGACTAGCTGACTTCTGATTTTTTATTAACTAGACAAGCCATCTATTTATAGATACGAAAATGATTGTATAATTAAAGCGCTAATCTCGAATATCATTCGCATTCCTTTGTTTGAAAAAAATATCATAAATCGATGTCATTTAAAACTATATACTGTCAGTTTACTTTGATCTATTGTGCAGTGAAACGAGTTCAAAATGTTAATTTCGTCTTGTCATAAATCATAATTCACTAATGGTGTACAGGACTTAGTTGTTCTATTCCTCCGAACTTCATATACATATGTGTATTTCCTTAACATTTAGCATTTTTTTAATTGTACACTTTTTAGTGTTGAAAAATAATCCGACCCCCACCCCTCCCCGTCTTTTTCGTAATACTACGGTAACCATACATATGTTACATCTAAGTAATGTATAATATCTATTCATTGCACATCCAGGGTGTTTAGCTTTGCTGTTATCAACACAATGTCCACAGTTTCTTTACACAGTTTCTGTACACATCAAGAACAGAGTCATGTATCACGTCGAGTGATCACTTCATATGAATCTACTTCATTCGAACAGTACTCTTCGTATTCCTTTCTTTTTCCTCACTTCCTGTTGCACAATGTCAGTGACGTCATAATCTATTCCCCCATTGTTGTAAGCATTACTATAATACTAATCCTCTTCGTTATCTACAAAAGTAAATATATCTTAAGTTTTAAAATAGTGCATCTTCAACAAGAATTCAAAAAGTTTCATAAAATATTTCAGATTGATTGAACCTGGAGAATATAAAGATCATTGATTAGTTTAATTTCCCGAAAAATAAAAAAAATAAAAACTCCAGACAGAGTGCACTGAATAAAATTGTACAAGATACTTACATTTACAGATTTTACGTGCATCTTCAAAACTATCAGCTTTTTTGTGAAAATACACACACATGTTTATCTGGTCTCTCTGCATTTTCCAGAATCGACCTTCACATTGTAGCTTTTCACCTTGGCTTCCTAAACAAATTTGTTTAAATGCATAGCAAAATAAAAGATTTTTTAAATTGAAATTTACCACAAATTAACAAATGAAAAATTTAAAAAAACGCTTTATTTTGTTTTATTTTTAGTAGTTGTATAGAACTAGTAGTGGGACTGATTGCTGAGAGGTGTTAATACTCGACAGTTGACCTGAGAGGTGTTAATACTCGACAGTTGACCTGAGAGGTGTTAATACTCGACAGTTGACCTGAGAGGTGTTAATACTCGACAGTTGACCTGAGAGGTGTTAATACTCGACAGTTGACCTGAGAGGTGTTAATACTCGACAGTTGACCTGAGAGGTGTTAATACTCGACAGTTGACCTGAGAGGTGTTAATACTCGACAGTTGACCTGAAAGTCCTGGGTTCGATCCTCGTTGAGAACCATTGAGATTTTTTTCACAGGTGAAATTTGTTTCAAAGTCTTCCCAAAATTTCACCCAGCTTTAAATGGGTACCTGACTTGAGTAGGGAAAGTAAAGGCGGCTGGGCGTTGTGCTCAATCCCGTTATATGCCGAGGTTATAGAAACAGATTGCTTCTACACTCCATCTTCCTCGATGGACCGTTTGGGCTAACGAAGTATACAACTAGTACAAAGTGTATCAGATCTTCGCAATGTTCGGTACCGGGGAAAAAAGAATATTCTTCCTCGCCTATTATCTCGTTACATTTTTTGTTCGTTTTTAATTCATCATAAACCGATCCGGCAAAAAAACGTCTGAATTAAAAAAATTGATAATATAAGGTTTGTAATTCCTGCTTTCCCTAAATTCATGCAATTTATTATTAACTATGTTTAATTTACACTTCGCAACTGCTTTTAACACACCTGATATAATGTATGCATATCATGATGCGTATAATTAAACATGATCCAACAGTCTGATACATGATCATAATTTTCATATGGTTATAATTCTAATATCGTAAATTTGAAGATTTATACTAACAATAAAAATTGAATAATCTGTTTCTATTTAAACTTTTTTTTTCCCGTCACAGACATTTTTATTTTTGAATGCATGCTTAACAAAATACATTAATTAAAATTATCTATAAATAGATATCGTTTCTTTTCAAGAAAGTAATGTTGGGTGAATAAATTACGTACCTATATATATATATATATATATATATATATAAATATATATATATATATATATTCATATATATATATATATATATATATATAAATATATATATAAATATATATATATAATATATATATATATATATATATGTGTAGATGTATATATATAATATATAATATAGTTATAGCGTTCTCGCTTCTGCATTAAATCGAAAGTGGAAATTGAAAATGTCGTCTTGCCGGCGTCTCGATTCGATATTTTATTTTTTTTTTTTTAAATCTGCAGTTTTTAATAGTTTTTGCGGTTTTCAAACAAGTAACCCAAAGAACAAAATGTGAAATAATTCAATTTAAATGTTTTTTTTTTGTTGGTTTTTAATTGTATTTCTACAACATATTGTACCTTTAAATTGTAATAAAATCATGAAACCAAAAATAACCTAGCCTATTGATCAAACTTAAGGGAATATAACTCTATGCAAAGGTTTTGAATGGTACATTTAGTATGTATATATAATGTTTTTTCCTACTTTAATTATTAACTAATTGAAAACATATACGTATGTTCTATATAAACTACATATCAATTGTCTGATACACATTTTGCATATAGAAAGACAGACATCTTGACATGGAGATATATTTATAATACCTTTTAAATTTGCGACGTATTAGAAGCTACTTATAACTCTGCCATAAAACATCCTGGTCATTTTAGGTCGATACAAAAATAAAGTTCACAAAAATGGGAGCCCTTAACAGCAGAGGCCCCTGGACAACTTCTGGTTTACCTATAACTTTCTCTCTTTATATATATATATATAGGAAGGTGAGATAAATCAAAAAGTGAAGAAAGTATAACTAACCATCTTACCTGTAAGCACAATGCAAACTAACAACAGTAATAAACAAGTGCTGGTCATTTCTGTTTTTTCTCACACTATCTCACAGTTATATGTGCTATGAACGACTATTCCAATACTACCAACAGCTTTGTGACGTGCTACATATATACATGGGAGGTAACCAGATACTGATGTCAATGCTTAACAATGGTTATCAATCTTTAATCCATACACCAGCAATATTGTCTGGTAAAGTTTATACTTACACTGGTGATTTTATGAGCTATTAAAATTTTGGGCATAAAAATGCCACCATAGCGTGTGAGTACGGTTTTACAAGTTTATATAAATTCACCTATATTCAAAATGGTTTCTTATCTAGTCAGGTGAAATATTATTTACTGACTATTGAATGCAACACACCTAACAATGAGTTAAAGTCTAGGGGTTGATCCCGATCTGTCACGGCGTTGTATTTCCTTGACTCTTACCTCTACACATTTTTATAAAACGTATAAAAATAGAACTTAACCTAAACAAGAGTTTGAATTGTCATAAATTGTTCCAGTCATTTATTATAAATGCAGTGAAAGTAGTATTTTCTTCGGAATGAGCTAAAGAATTATTGTGTACGTTATTGTGTACGTTATTGTGTACGTTATTGTGTACGTTATTGTGTACGTTATTGTGTACGTTATTGTGTACGTTATTGTGTACGTTATTGTGTATGTTATTGTGTAAATTATTGTGAACGTTATTGTATACGTTATTGTGTAAATTATTGTGTACGTTATTGTATACGTTATTGTGTAAATTATTGTGTACGTTATTGTATACGTTATTGTGTAAATTATTGTGTACGTTATTGTATACGTTATTGTATACGTTATTGTATACGTTATTGTGTACGTTATTGTGTACGTTATTGTGTACGTTATTGTGTACGTTATTGTGTACGTTATTGTGTACGTTATTGTGTACGTTATTGTGTACGTTATTGTGTACGTTATTGTGTAAATTAATGTGTACGTTATTGTGTACGTTATTGTGTACGTTATTGTGTACGTTATTGTGTACGTTATTGTGTACGTTATTGTGTACGTTATTGTGTGCGTTATTGTGTACGTTATTGTGTGCGTTATTGTGTACGTTATTGTGTGCGTTATTGTGTACTTTATTGTACACGTTATTGTGTGCGTTTTTGTGTACGTTAAGTATAAATAAAGTTATTTTAAGCCGCACATTCAAATAGAACAAATAAAACATTTTTTTTTAATTTTGTAGCAGGTAAACAGAGACAAATATTATTATCTTATTCGTAAGACAATGGAATAAGAAGTGCACTTTTAATATCAACATTTTTAAAGAAAAAATATTAAGAAGTATTGATATTATATGATAAATTAATTGCTATATATTCTTTTATTCTTCCGTTCAATAACAAATTCTGCATTTCAAAAATAACTTATTATTCTTATGGTGAAGTCCTATTTCGTCATAGTTATTGCAGAATGCTTGTCTTCCGTGTTGCTTCCATAACCAATATTTTTAATGGTTGGGATGAAATATGAGCACTTTCAAAGCTGTCCCACTAGTAGTTTTTAGAGCTTTTTCGAAAAAAAAGGCTCTATTGTCCCCGATTTGTCTGTATGTCTGTCTGTCTGTCTGTCTGTCCGTCATCACCCTAGATCTCAACAACCATAAGTCCTAGACCCATGATGTATATATCATTTTGTAGGTCTTGGCCTGCCATGTGTACATCAAAAAATCATTTTGCGATAGGACCTCTGAGGGCCAAAAAAGGGGCGTATTAAATACGTTTTTACTATATAAGCTATATTAACAAAGGAGCGCCCTATATCTCAGCAACCATAAGTCCTAGACCCATGATGTATATATCATTTTGTAGGTCTTGGCCTGCCATGTGTACATCAAAAGTTCATTTCGCGATCTGACCTCCCAGGGTCAAAATATAAGAGTTTATGTACCGTTTTTGCTATATTTTAAATATAAATAATAAAAGCTAATCAAAGGGGCGTAATCATTATTTATTTTTATAACAGTTATTTAACATGATTACTTCCCTCTCTATACGGACTTTGTCTGGCGTAACCGTAGCCACTGCGTACACGAAAATGCTCTACAATGTCCTTTGTCCGAAACGGAAAAGACTTAAATTGTTTGTTTTTAATCTAAAGCAATGTTACCCAAAACTTCTGACTTGCATATTCCCTTCTTTATCTAATAAAAATAAGTACCCCTTTTTAAAATATAACAGCATATCAGTACAACGATTCTGGTTTCCCTTCATTTCAATTTTTCCCCTCATTTTATTGCTTCCCCTCATTTCATTGCTTCCCCTGATTTCATTGTTTCCCCTGATTTCATTGTTTCCCTTCATTTCATTGCTTCCCTCATTTCATTGTTTCCCTTATTTCATTGTTTCCCTTATTTCATTGCTTCCACTTATTTCGTTGTTTCCCCTTATTTCATTGCTTCTCCTGATTTCATTGCTTCCTCTCATTTCATTGTTTCCCTTCATTTCATTGTTCCCCTTCATTTCATTGTTTCCCCTCATTACATTGTTTCCTTTCATTTCATTGTTTCCCTTCATTTCATTGCTTCCCCTGATTTCGTTGTTTCCCCTCACTTCGTTGTTTCCCTTTATTTTATTGTTTTCCCTCATTTCGTTGCTTCCCCTCATTGCATTGTTTCCCTTCTTTTCATTGTTTCCCCTCATTTCATTGTTTCCCCTCATTTCATTGCTTCCCCTCATTTCGTTGTTTCCCTTTCATTTTATTGTTCCATTCATTTCGTTGTTTCCCTTCATTTCATTGTTTCTCCTCATTTCGTTGTTTCCCCTCATTTCATTGTTTCCCCTTATTTCATTGCTTCCCCTGATTTCGTTGTTTCCCCTCATTTTATTATTTCCCGTCATTTCATTGTTTTCCTTCATTTCATTGTTTCCCCTCATTTCATTGTTTCGATTCATTTCATTGTTCCCCTCATTTCATTGCTTCCCCTCACTTCGTTGTTTCCCTTTCATTTCATTGTTTCCCTTCATTTCGTTGTTTCCCTCATTTCGTTGTTTCCCCTCATTTCATTGTTTCCCCTTATTTATTGCTTCCCCTGATTTCGTTGTTTCCCCAATTTTCATTATTTCCCCTCATTTCATTGTTTCCCCTCATTTCATTTTCTCCCCTCATTTCATTGTTTCCCCTCATTTTATTGTTTTCCCTTTAGCCGTCAAACTCTTTTTGTACCCCCCAGTGGTACGGTACCACACTTCTAGAAACACTGATCTAAGGGACTGACATCTCATTCGTCAAAGACCTCTACAGAAACAAGGCAATATCAGGTTAAACAAGTTATATTCTATCAGCTACATGTTGTTAGATCTGCAGAATGAAAGTTTGTAAAGGTCCTAAAAGGTAAAGTGATCATGACAGAAGTCGCGTGTGTTAGTATTATCGTAAGGGTATTTAATTATGAGCTATGGAATAACAATGGATTTTTTTCATTACTATGAATTGTGTGTACTTGCTTCCTTCTGATGAACAGAATAAGTCATCTGTTAGTCAGCTCTGCTATAGTGGTTGACGATCGGGATAAGGACTTAACAGAAGGTCCGATTTATACTGACCATTGAAAACTCTAGGATTTAATTTTGGGATTTATTTTATTTCCGGTATTTCATTTTCTATCAAAGTATGAATCACACATTTACGTTTAAATTTGATAATTTTAGCTAAGAATCTACAAATTGTATGTGTTGTGCGAACTCGTCATTGTAAGTTTCTCAAACTTAGGTATAAATCACATAAGCTATTAGTCGGTGTGATCGAGTGACGGACTGTACTGAGTTGGACCAGGTTTCACTGTACTTGAGTTGGCCCAGATGTTGGTGTACTGAGTTAGACCAGGTTTCACTGTACTTGAGTAGGCACAGATGTTAGTGTACTGTGTTGTACCTAGAGCAACTTTATCCACTAGGCACTGTAGGTACTGTGTCTAGGGCCTACGAGCTTTTTAAGGGCCTACGAAATCCAGAAGTGAAAACAAGTTCAGAATGCCAATGAAATGTAATAATGTTTGTATTAAAGTAACTATATATAACCGTGTGAGATGAGCACCTGAGCAAGTCGAGCTGCAGTGATGTAGATCTGTAAATTCATCATCATCATTATCATGTTTCCTTTTAGTTCCTTGTGGAACATAGGGCCTCTGTGAAAGCTCGCCACTTGTCACGATCTCTAGCAAGTTTTTTAAGCTCTTCCCAGCTCTTCCCTGATCGCCCGGTCTCATCTAGTATACTGCGTCTCCATGTGCGCTTGGGTCTTCCTCTGTGACGTTTGCCTTGAGGATTCCAGTCTAAGGCCTGCCTGGTTCTGTTGTTTGTATCTTTTCTAAGAGTGTGTCCAATCCATTTCCACTTTCTCTCTAGAATTTGTTGCACAATGGATCTGCAAATTACAGTATGTTAAATTTTCGACTTTTGGTCTTAGCAATGTCACATATGAGTCATCAAATGTCATTCCTATCACCAAATCCTTTTCAATTGAATGTAATGCTAGGGAGGATAGTCGTGTTTGTCCCGTCGTTGACCGAATATACGTGTTTATCAATTTGAGTTTAGAAAAGGATCGTTCCCCTTCAGCACTTGTTCCAAAAATTATAAGATAGATCCGGAAAGAAATATTTACAATTGAAAACTTGTCACCAACCTATTCTGTATTTGTGCTGTAAGCATTTCAGCCACAGTTTTCTTGTTACCAAACATCCATGAGAACAAAAGAAATTCATTAGTGAATACACCTTCCAGATATTTTGGGTACATCTCAATGAGTAACTTGGCTTTCAAAACTGTTTAAATCAGTTGACGAAGATCTGTCCAGAAGAAAGTTGAACCTTTCTTGTTGCTCGCTGTTTTCCCATCTCAGTAATGAGTCTATCTATGATAACATAAAAAGACTGAGTACGGAATTTTTCACTAGGACTCACACCTAAAACCGGATCATTACCATCCACAACTTTATCATGAAATCGGTCTGACCATCATTTGCGTTGTATACATATTTTATAGTCCGTGTGTGAGAACTCTTTTGCTACACCTTCGTACATTTCAAATTTATCGCTTGTATCATGAAAGTTAAGAACAAAACTGACATACAAGTTGATGATGGTCGTTAACTCGATTCCAGGCTCCTGTAGAGCTTAGTTGACAATATCATTGTTTTGGAGCAAGTCTTTTCTAATCACACACATTAACGTTGTCTCGAAATGGCCCAACTGCTTGTCTAATTTCCTTATAATTGACATAAAAGCTCTAGTAGCTTCATTTCTTGCTGACCGCCTTGTTGCTCATAGCCCTTGCAACATAAAGGATTTTCTTTCAGGCACTCGGTCAATTGTAACACTCGCTGCGGTGAAAGCGAAAGAAACGTGTAGACTGAACAATATCAAAATAGTTGACTGCAGATGCATAGCTGTCCACAGAAGATGAGCCTGCCAAATTTAAGCTGTGGGCATCGCATGGCACCCACTCCGCTAATTTATTAATCTATCTAAATCTGGCTTGTACTCCTGAATAAATCCACCCATATTACTCACTTTGTCATAGGACTGCGATCTGCATTTGCCGATATCTATACCATGAAGTCTTAGAGTACTTGCCAAAAGATCGAAAAGGCATCTACCATCGTGTTGTTCAATTGGAATGAACTGAAGAAAACACTCTACAACAGTTCCACTTTTGAGAACATAGCGAACATCAACTGTCAGCTGATCCACTTGACTGATTTTAGGAGTGGAATCGATACTGATTCGACAATATATATCATTCTTAATTTCAGACAGTATCTGCGTTAATACTTTGGATCCCATTAACTCAATAAATTCATCACATATAGGCCTACTGGCTAAAAGATACATTCTTTTTTCTGGGGTTTCCATGTCTCTCAATGTGTTCATTTAGAAGGGATAAAATTTAGCTTAGAGGTCAATGCAACCAAGGTAATTTCCATTGTTATAATAGTTATGTAACTGGCTGTCACCGCGAAAAGCCAGCCCAGATTCAACAAGAAATCTGAATGTGAATTGCTGGCTTGGTCACAAAATATTTTATGACATTTTACTGATTGCTATAGACTACTAAAAATCGAATTTGCTTGTACATTTACATAAATACGAATCTGCTTACAGTATTGGCCCAATTTTCTCTCCCTGTCCCGACACTACAGTGTTGTGGATGTAGTTAGTGGTAGAGCTATATCTAGAGCTTATTGAGTCGGGTAGCTTGCTAGCCTTGGTGGTTTACGGGAGTTGCCAGCAGGGCTGGGGAGCCGGTGTCGGTGGTGTCGATAGATTTTGCAGGTGTCGGTGTCGGTTTCGGTGTCGGCATTTGTACTTTGCCCTGTGTCGGTGTCGGCATTTGTACTTGCCCGGAGTCGGTTCGGTGTCGGCGCTAAACATTCCCCCCAAAAAATACTAGATGTCAGGACATTGAAAGTAGGTCAGTGCGTAGGTTAAATTAAGTTCAAGCATTGGGACGGTTTAATTTAATTCGATACGAGATGGTTGGACAGAAAGGGAGATATAACCCATTAATTTTAACGAGGTAAGGGGGTTTTCAGACAATAAAGAATAGTGTCACAGCAGAATTCAGGAAGATACGTCGACGTGGGCAGGTTCATGAGTTCAGGGTAGGGCTGTAACGAAACTAAATCAAGTCAAGAAACAATGTGTCAGTGGGGAGGAATTCAATTAACATTAGAAGTGCGATGTCACGTTTATTCTGCTAGGTTCACCAAACAAGCAAACGAGAGACGTGAGAATCATAGGATGTATTGTCCAGCTAGCCTATATAAGAGAATGATAGTTTATTTCGGGCGGAATTGTAGAGAGTAGATCGACCGTGTTAAGTAGATTTGTTAGAGTGTTAGGTAGATTGTTTAGAGTTGACGAACTTTGTGACTGGAGATAGGTTATGTGAAGAAGTTGATAGAAGTATTACTCATTATTCGAGAATTAAATTCATTGAGCATGTTGTGAAGTTTTTGTGACTTGTATTTGAGTAAATAAAGCAAATGATCATTTTGAGTCAAACTGACTTCTAGTGTTTTTATTGAGAGTGGTTGTGTAATTCAATTATTTTGCATTGTGTGAGAAGGCAATGGTTGAAGTAATAATAAGCAAGCCTACGCGCCATCCTTGACACTCGAACTTTAATTAAATAATCCAGAACAACGTCAGATAGTTATTCACCAATCTTTAATTTAAAGTTTTCTTAACTTCTTCTTTTCTTTTAAATAAATACTTGTTAAATCTGTTTATCAACAAATGTATTATTTTTCCAAAGCGAGATTCTCTACATTACAATAACTTGTCAACATTGACAGAATTGTGACTGAATGCAGATAGGAAGTCTACTGGCTATGTTCACTCTGTTATTCACTCAATCATTGTAAATATTGAGACATTTTTAGTTTGCATCTCTCTATCAATATCCATGTTGGAGAAAAATTACACACAAACCTATTCAAGTCTTTTAGAACTTCAAAGAATGATCACACTCTCCACAGCTTAATTTCTCTCAGCCAGAATGAAACATTACCAATCTAAGTCACAATGGCACTACATTAACGATTCCTTCCTCTATTAACTGTTAAGTATGTAGTGTCTTCATAGTCTCTCTCATTTCTAAAAAAATAGGTCTGGAACAACCATCTTTTATCATTGTCTGTAGCCCTTGCCGTGATTTTATTTCAGCATTCTGCTTTCTCTGAATGGCCACTTTTAAACTTCCAAGTATCATTACTCTAGTATTGTTTGATATGTCTGTACATTGCAGTGACTTGCTGACTTAGGCAATCGTTAATAATAATCTTGACCAATATTTGAGCATAAGCCTACACAAAAATGAGAACGTATTAAAAGTAGCGAATTTGTCGCTTCAGGTTTACTATAAAAATAACATCCCGCATACTGTGGCATATCTTGAAGTAAACCATACACTTTTGTTACTTCAAT
The DNA here is from genome assembly GCA_021962125.1 of Bulinus truncatus. NCBI lineage: Eukaryota > Metazoa > Mollusca > Gastropoda > Planorbidae > Bulinus > Bulinus truncatus. The sequence goes on from JAGDYQ010000103.1 coordinate 3,345,701, forward strand.
GTATTCACTGCAGCTACTCTTGATGTCCATATCTAGCATTTTTCGTGACCTTTCAATGTTACATGTACAACTGATAACTTTTTTTTTTCATCGTAGTGGACATGCTGCAAAATCGCGGGTCAAACCAAAACGTTTAACGGGACGTAGATTGCCCTTGTCTGTTTAGAATCTGAACATTGTTTTCAAGATAACTATTTCGGAGACCCGTTTAGCTCATTGCCCTGTGCATAATTATTTAAATAAACACATTTAACTGCACAGTTCGGGAAGTTTATTTATTTACTTTTGTTGTTTATTAATTACACTACAAATTAGGCTCATGCAATGCATGCTGCAACATAATTATACCTTCTTTAATTTTTTTTTTTCATTCATCTAAAAATTTGAAATATTCATGGTGAGGTCGAAAAATAATAATGCCGACAAACTTGCTTTGAAAGAATAGCTTAGTAAGATACAAAGGCAATATTTATTATGTTTAAACAAAGTAAACGATACCGGTATCACAGAAGTGGTGTGTGTGCTAGCGCAGTGGTCCCTAACCTTTTCCTCGCCGCAGACCGGTCGACATTTGATAATTTTACCGCGGCCCGAGAGGGTAGGTGTCGCACTATCCTGAGAGAAATACACTACAATAGATAAAAAGGAAATAATTTAATGTTTCTTGGGCGGCCCAGTGCCATTTGATCCACGGACCGGTACCGGGGATTGGGGACCACTGTGTTTGTGGGTGCCCAGGCAGTCGGACAGTTTGGTTATACTTTAGAGCGGCAACTTCCAGATAATGAATAGGAAAGATAGGAAAACGTTGCAAATGTATGAGTATATCAAACCTGTATAAAACTTTATAGTTGCATAATATGTACACGAATGTTACCAGTCAATTTGATTATACACTGTAGGATGTTGGTATGCTGTCAATATTTCTTTTACGTTTTAAACAAGTGATTGAGAAAAGGCAATAGTACCAGTACGGTACTGAAAAAAAATATGAACAATCGCGAAACTGTATCAGTTTTACTTTAGCAGCATTCAAAAGTAAAATGATCGAAGTAAATAAATTCAGTCAATTTAAAATACAGCTTAAAACACTTCACGCTATAGACTTAGAATTAGCTAGCAATTCTCGCAATTTAAAATGGGATGTGGTTGGGGAAATATGTTTTGCCATTGTGTCCAAAAAGTTATTATGCTGACCCTGCCCAAATGTGTATATTTTTTTTTTATTTTTCACCCAGTACTGCATTCAATAAATGTTTATTGAAACATTGTTTTCCGATTTTGATTATAAGTATACATTGATTTTTATAACGAATCAGTAACAAAAGTAAATATATATTAAACAAATATACTTCATCAAAGCTCAAAAAATCTAACAAGAAAAAGTTTATATTGTTTATTAAAAGTATACATTAATTAGAAAAAAATATCGATAAAGTATAAATATACAATTTCAGCAAACAAGCAGAAAATATGCTAAGCACTTGGAAAAGGAAAATATTTAGGAAATTATATGGGCCAGTAAAGGAAAATAAAGAGTGGAGAAGTAGAACCAATCCAGAGCTGTACAATCTGTACGAAGAACCAAACATAACAGCTGAAATAAAAATGAATATATTGAGGTGGGCAGGGCACATAAAAAGAATGGAAAACAAAATTAGGTCCAAAAGCAATATATAAGGCAACACCCAATGAGAAAAGGCCTAAAGGCAGACCATGAAGCTGATGGTTGAAGGAAGTGGAGAAAGACCTTAAAGTCATAGGATAGAGAGAGTGGAGAAAGAAGTCCATGGGTCGGGAAAAGTGGAGTAGAGTAGTATGGCAGGCCAGGGCCCTAAATGGGTTGTAGAGCCAAGAAAAATAAATATACAATTAGACGTGCATCTTATATATATATATATATATATATATATACTAGTTGCAAGTACCCGGCTTTGCCCGGGTTTAAAATAAGGTTTTCTGTTTACCTTCTGTTTTCTCCCTACCCCCTCTCTCCCTTCCTCTCTCTCTCCCTCCCTCCCTCCCTCTCTCCCATCTCTCTCCGTCCCTAACCCATCTTCCTCTCTCCCCTCTCCCCCTCCTTCTCTCCCCCCTGTCCATCCCCCATCCCTCCCCCCTTCCTCCTTCCCTCTCTCTCCCTCCCTGCCCCCTCTTTCTCTTTATCTCTTCCTCCCATTTCTCCCATCCTCTCCCTCTCTCCTTCCCTCCCCTCTCTCTCCCTCCCTAACCCCTCTCTCCCTCCCTTCCTTTCTCTCTCCCTCTCCCCCTGCTCCCTCTCCCATCTCCCTCTCTCCCCCTCCTTTTCTCCCCCCTGTCCATCCCCAATCCCTCCTCTCTCCCCCTCCCTCCCTCCCTCCTACCCTCCTTTCCTCTCTCTCACCCCTGCCCCCTCTCTCTCTTTATCTCTCTCTCCCTCCCCCCCCTCTCTCTCTCTCTCTATATATATATATATATATATATATATATACTTATTATTATGGCTTCACACTTCTTCTAAAATCCTTCGTCATTCCTTTAACTTCCTCAAGCTGTACAAATAGGGAAGCATGAAAAAACATCAACAATTCTTGGCATCACAAAGGCTCAATACAGCACCAGCGCGCAAGTTCTATTCCATCATCGGCAAATGACGTCACAGAGGAATTTTATTTATGGCGCCGTCGAGATTACTTTAATATAGTAAAATACTAAAATTAAAAAAAAATTAATTACAATTAAACTACACATCGAGATAAAACGAAACCTGTCCTATAACCTTCCCCATGTAATTATGTGTATGTGTAACAAATTTCACATTATTTGGTTATCTGGATCTTGAGTTATAAGGGAACAGACAGACAGACAGACAGCAAATGCCTATTATAGGTATATATATATATATATATATATATATATATATATATATATATATATATATATATTGTTAGAACTCTTTAAATTCTGTTTGTAAAATCAAAACATAACACAAGCCGGCGTGGGTTCCAAGAGTATTTACTAATATCTATAAAAACAGCAACAACAGCATCATGGCCACTCTCTTGTCGGCTGCATATGACTTGTCCATGTCCAACAAATGTTATATTTTCTAACAGTGCATAGTTTTACAGAAAATATCAATTTTTTTTTTTCCAGCTTTGTTTTTATGGCCAGGACATCGAAAAAAATAATTTGATATTAATTAAAAAAATGGCCATTTTCATTTGATTCCTGTTTAATAAATAAAATGTCATAGAAAACAGATGTCATTGTGCATTACAGTAAGAGTCAAGTTATTAATCTTAACAGTGTTTGTTTTCTAAATTTACCAATATATTGTAAGACCTAATCTCGAACATGTCCCCAAATGTATCTCCCATCATGTTGTGATTGTACAGTCTTTGAAAGTGCCGTTCAGACCACAGTATATTCAGATGAAAGTGTTACCCTTGCTGCTCAGAGAATGCCCCCATATTCTCCTTTAACTTTTCGAGTTAGGCATGAAGCATATGAAACATAATGGACATCCGACTCCCCATTTCTTGGTACTTGCGCACATTACTCCATCTCATTCCTCATCTCAGAACCGACAAAAATGTTTTGATCTTGGCCTCAGCCTTGATTTTGGCCTCAGCTTTGATCTTGGCCTCATCTATGGAAAGATATTTCGAAGGTCAGTGAGTGCTGCTTGGGGGAGCTACCATCTCCTACCAAGCGCGTCCCCAGATGGCGGATAGGGGAAAGACCCTTAGATATAAGGGTTAGCCGTGAATACTAAATAAGCGGTCGCGGACCAACTGGTTTGCTGTCATGGAGGGTGAGGTGAAGTATCCCGTGGTAAGGATACCTTTATAAAAAATGCCTTAAAAACCCTAAGAAACTCTAAACCCGGTCAGATGAGGCCGTTAGCTAGGGATAGCAGACATCTAGGAGAGAAAACTCCGAAATTAAATCAACTGCTGGCTTGCAGATGGTCTTGGCTGACCAAAGGCTATGGAAGCAAATCCAGAAAAACAGTAGGCTGAAGACGGAGGCAGTAGGCCTTAATGGCGCAAAACATACAGCCACGCAACCTCGACGAATATTCGAGAACAAAGAAGAAGAAGAAGTGAGTGCTGGAGTCTCTTTGCCGAGTCCACGTAACAAACTGTTTCTTGAGCCCTAATTTGATATGGAGAGGAGGCATTACCACCCTGTGTAGCCCCACCGGCGGCTTCCGTTCTACATTGCTCTTTCCTAAATAAAACTCAGTACATAGTGGCATGTCCTTCTTGTGGCAATACCCTGCTAGCCCACACCATAGACAAACGTGGCAGGGAAGTTTAGAGTTACCTCCCTGTGTTTAGAGTTACCACCCTGTGTTAAGGGTTACCACCCTGTGTTTAGGGTTACCACCCTGTGTTTAGAGATACCACCCTGTGTTTATAGTTACCACCCCTTGTTTAGGGTTACCACCCTGTGTTTAGAGTTACCACCCTGTGTTTAGAGTTGCCACCCTGTGTTTAGGGTACCACCCTGTGTTTAGAGTAACCACCCTGTGTTTAGAGTTACCACCCTGTGTTTAGGGTACCACCCTGAGTTTAAAGTTCCCACCCTGTGTTTAGAGTTCCCACCCTGTGTTTGTTTAGAGTTACCACCCTGTGTTTAGAGTAACCAACCTGTGTTTAGAGTTACCACCATGTGTTTGGAGTTACCACCCTGTGTTTAGGGTACCACCCTGTGTTTAGAGTTACCACCATGTGTTTGGAGTTACCACTCTGTGTTTAGGGTACCACCCAGTGTTTAGAGTTACCACCCTGTGTTTGGAGTTACCACCCTGTGTTTAGGGTACCACCCTGAAATTAGAATTACCACCCTGTAAACTCATAAGCTATGAGTCGAATATTTCAGCATTTCCAACAAAGTTTTGACACTGTGTTTTGATATTGAATTGACATACACTTGTGTTCTATTATTGATCTTTCGTACATTTGTTTTTGATATTTATTTTCATACACATGTGTTCTGATATTGACTTGTCATACACTAGTGTTCTGATATTGACTTGTCATACACTAATGTTCTGGTATTGACTTGGCATACACTAATGTTCTGCTATTGACTTGACATAAATTAATGTTCTGATATTGACTTGACATACACTTGTGTTCTGATATTGACTTGTCATACACTAATGTTCCGGTATTGACTTGTCATACACTAATGTTCTGCTATTGACTTGACATAAATTAATGTTCTGATATTGACTTGACATACACTTGTGTTCTGATATTGACTTGACATACATTTATGTTCTGATATTGACTTGACATACATTTATGTTCTGATATTGACTTGACATACTCTTGTGTTCTGATATTGACTTAACATACACTTTTGTTCTGATGTTGACTTGACATACACTTGTGTTCTGATATTGATTTCAATAAGCCAGACACAAGAAAAAGGAGCTGAAGATTTTAATGCATGACTTGTACGTCATCAGATATCGATTTGAATGACCGGAGGACAACAAAATATACAAGGAACTCTCCAGCAGCTCACGACCGAGGTCAACAGTGACATCATTTATCTTGAATGAAAGGGGGCGCAATAAAATGGAAACATGTGACCCTACGGCGAAACCTTTGTGCCTGGAAATAGACTTTTTTCACATGAATTAAACATAATTTTTTAGCTTCTCACTTATAGTTGAAGTATGGGGCTGTAAGTTACCAACATAAACATCGGAAAAATAAATAAATTGTGAACATATAGATAGATAGATAGATAGATAGATAGATAGATAGACAGACAGACAGACAGACAGACAGACAGACAGACAGACAGACAGACAGACAGACACATACATACATACATACATACATACATACATACATACATACATACATACATACATACATACATACATACATACATACATACATACATACATACATACAGTAGAAGTCCATTAGTCCGGCATCCAACAGTCCGGAATGCCCGATAGTCCGGCATCACTCCAGAAAATTGTAAATTTCGGGATAGTTCGGGAGCATCCGGAAGCGCTCGGTATTCTTCGGAAACAATTAGCGGCCGGTAACAGGGCCAATGATTGTTGAAAAGGGAAAGAAATTCGGCCAAGATTTAGGAGTTGCTGAAAGTGAATGAAATTATTTTGATGGTTGGCTCAGAAACTTTAAGTTGCGGCATGGAATTCGAAGACTTGATGTAACCGGAGAAACACTTTCAGCAAACCAAAACTCTGCAGAAAAATACAAAGACGAGTTTGAGAAAATCGTGGCTGATAATGATTTAACACCTGAACAGATTTACAATGCTGATGAAACAGGGCTATTGTGGCGATGTTTACCAACATCTACACTAGCTGGGGGACGAGAAAAAGCAGCCAAGGGTTTTAAAAAAAGCAAAGACAGATTAACCGTTTTGCTACGTGCTAATGCGTCTGGAAACCACCGAGTGACCCCTTTTGTGATAGGTAAATCTGCAAAACCCAGGACTTTTAAGAATGTTACACACTTGCCTGTCCAATACGATGCTCAATCAAATGCGTGGATGACTGCCGCCCTCTTTAAAGATTGGTTTTTTCACCACTTTGTGTGCCTGAGCTAGGAATCCTTCCAAAGCCTTGGTCTACCAGAAGATACTAAAGCCATCCTTCTTTTAGACAATTGCAGAGCCCACCCGCCAGTAGATAAGTTAGTTTCTGGAAATATTGTTGCTACTCTGCTCCCACCTAACGTAACATCTTTGATTTAACCCATGGACCAAGGGGTTATTCAAAATTTTAAATGCTTTTATAGAAGGTCTTTTATTCAAGGCCTGTTAAATGCCGACTGTGACGTGCCTGATTTTCAAAAAAAGTTTACAGTAAAAGATGCCGTCTATGCTATTGCCCTGTCTTGGAACCAGGTAAAAAATACAACACTCAAAAAATGCTGGAGAAAACTTTGACGAGCTGCAAACCCTGCATCTGACCTAACTCTACAGACTGATGAGGAAGAAAACCATCAAGACGCTCTGACCAAACTTTTGGATGTCGTTAGAAGTGCTGACAATCCCTTGAAAAACCTGCCTGAAGATGAGGTAGAGGAGTGGCTTCTAATCGTCGAGAATGAGCCTGAACAAGAACTAACCGATGAGGACATTATCAAGATTGTAGTAAACCCTCAGCCTACTCAAAATCTTGAAGAAAGTGACTCAGATGCCGAAACAAAAGAAAAGGAAAAAATCAGCTGGGCAGAAGCTGTAGAATTACTAAATAAGTTAATCTCTTTTGCCGAGGCTAGTATTAGCTACATTGCTTCAGAAATTATTGATTTCCATATCATTAGAAATAAATTTTATACTATAAGCCAAAAGTTAAGAAAACAAAAAGACATTCGTGACTTTTTTTTAATCTAAGTGAAATATGTTTTACAGTACGTGTACATACATTATAAGAAATGTAAAATAAACTTTGTTGTATGTATTTGTAGTTTAACTATTAACTAGGGCTGCTGATTAAACTGCGTTAATTTGCGATTAACGCGTCAAAAAAAAATTGCGATTAAAATTTTTAACGCAATACCTAAATGCGTTAATTTGACCAAAATGCTGAAAGTTCACCAAATCGATAAATAACGGAATTTCACGCTACAAGTTGCGTTCACTTATTAAGTAGATCTACCACCCCCACCCTGTCACAATTTACACACACCCTCACCCCTAAGTACGTCGACAAAAGCCCCAATTGTAATATAAAATGAAGATGTTTTGTTATATAGCCCTTCGACAAGTGAACCTCCTGCTCCCTTGCTATAACCAAAATGAAACGAAAGAAAGAATCTTTAATGTTGACACACGAAAGAAAGAACAACAGAAGATGAAAAATGAAAGCCGACCTTTCAAAATTTTAGCTTTGAACGTTTGAAAACTGCCATACTGTAACATTAAAGAGTCTCATTTTACAAGATATTTTTTTATTAATATAACTGACAGACCGATAAAAAAATAAAATTTTCTTTTCTGTTGTTCACTAAAACATTGAAATAATAGTTGATAGTAAGAAAGTAAATGAATGAAAGAATAAAAGAGTAACATCGACGCACAAAACAAAAACTTCAAAAGAAGATTAAAAGTAAATTTGTCCCTTTAACTCGGCGACCGTAGTAGTATTGGTGGGGTAAACGTCACGTCTACGTAAAATCATAGCAGCTGTATGACCTTGAAACAAGAGGATTGTCATTTCTGACGCGTGCTCCTAGTTTGAAACAATGGAACCGGTGTCAACTTGTTTTTGGTACATCTTTAAGTGGAGAGAGAGTGTGTTAAAAATGTGACTTGTTGGGAAAGAGGGGGGGGGTTGGAATAAAGGGGAAAAAACGAGTTAATAATAAGTGAGCGACAACTTTCTGGCTATGGTATTTTTTTATGAAAGAAAAGTTACATTTGAGATATAAATGACGTGTGTATTTTTTTTGATGGGAAGTGGAGGGTAGGGTAAACAGACTTACGTGTGGGCGATGTGAAGCAAAATATGACAGGGAGGGAGGGAAGAGGGGTTGACATACGTCATTAGTCCGGAAACTGCGGTACGAAAAAAAAAGGTTAGGCATGGTTGTTAAATAAAAAGAAAACAATTCGCGTCATTGACGTGATTGATACATGTCCATAAACTGGTCTCAATAGCTAATTCAATAGACTTATATGCTAATGCTTAATAAATATGTTATAATTCATTAAACCTCTTTCGTAAATTAAAATGACTTGTTTATTATGCCAATGTTATGCTTTGATATTATGACATATTAGTTTGAATACAAACAATTGTATTATATTGTGTCGATTAAAATGTGCGTTAATTTGCGATTAAAATTTTTGATCATGCGTTAATTTCGATCAATTTTTTTAATCGAACAGCAGCTCTACTATTAACCAATTGTTCTTATAATTACCCCCCGATAGACCGGAATTTTCGATAGTCCGGCACAGAGCCGGTCCCGAACGTGCCGGATTATCGGACTTCAACTGTACATAGATACATAGATAGATACATTGATAGATACATAGATAACAGATTAATTAATTGATTAATTGATTGATTGATTGATTGATTGATTGATTGATGTACCGGTACTGATTATGAAAAATCTAAAGACGCTCTAAACAATTTCCCTAGTTTAATTTAATACCTACCATTGTGTCTTCCTGTTTGTTCTGATATTGACTTGACATACACTTGTGTTCTGATATCGACCTGACATAAACGTTTTACAGAACGGTGAATCATGTTATTTTTTATGTCAACCCTGAACACTGGACAAAATATTTTTTTAATATCAAATTTCAACACTTAATACCGAAATATAAATATCCTGACAAATTTCCACACTTTACAAAAAATGTTCATAATATGTCTCAAATAAAATTATTGGAATTGGTTCATATTTAACGTAATCGGTGTCTAGAGCGAGTGTTATATATATATATATATATATATATGAAGAACTGTCTGCCCTTTCGTAATTAATAGGTGAGTGATATATTTTGTACAAAATGTTGATTAGAATCAATAGCCTTCTTTGGTGTGATATTTTATGTGTATATGTTCTTTACTGCATAAACACAGCAATGGGAAGTTTTTAATCGACATGTTTCTAATTCACTGAGTGAAACATGACGGGAGAGTCAGACTGATGCTTTGAAACCTCTTCGTTGTCAACATGGTGACATCTTCGATGCTCTGGCAGAGATTGTGGATGACGCACATTTAACGGGAGCGTCTGGTAATACTTTGACAGGTTCAATAGCCAATTCTAGTTTTGAATTTGTCGGTTCTCTGGTTCTAAGATATGATGTGTTGTTTGTTAACAACTAGACTGGAGGAAACATAATCAGATGCACATGGCGCACTCAATAATCTTGTGAAAGTATGTTTCTCGTAAGTCTCAGAAATGACAAAATCAAAATAAACTTTTACTTTGTGTACTTGACAAGGCAATATAATCGATTGAAGAAAAATTTACTCTGATGCAAAATAATAAACAGTTCGGTGTTTGGTTTCCAACATGATGATTAAAATTTTCAGAATAGAAGTAACAGGAAAGGTATGAAGCATTGCTTGAATCTTTCTTGAAAGCTTTGTATCATGAAGGCTATACAGATATATATGCAGATCATCGGTGCTGTGTATTGAAAGCCATTTTAGAAGATGTGCAAGGTGTACATCACTACAAGATGTATCGGGACCATATCAAATAGATACTGTCCCCCATTCTGTTTTAACTCTACAAATGCGAATCCTCCTGACCTAGTTTCTGTGGCTAGTGGTGAGCGAAGCTTATCGAAGCTCTCAATGATTAAAACATATTTGAGAACGTCCAGGCGACCAAAAAATTTGATTGAACTAGCTTCTCAAATGAACAGGATATTGCTAAAACATCGACTTTTAAAAACTGATTGAACTAGCTTCTCAAATGAACATGATAACCATAAAACATCGACTTTTAAAACTGATTGAACTAGCTTCTCAAATGAACATGATATTGCTAAAACATCGACTTTTAAAACTGATTGAACTAGCTTCTCAAATGAACATGATATTGCTAAAACATCGACTTTAAAACTGATTGAACTAGCTTCTCAAATGAACATGATATTGCTAAAACATCAGCTTTTATAGGGCCCACGAACTTTATAGGGCCTCGAACACATAGGGCCCACAAACTTTATAGGGCCCACGAACATCAAATTCCCACGAACATCATAGTCTACAAACTTTATAGGGCCCTGAAACTTTAGTAGGCCACGAACTTTAGAGCCTACGAACTTTATAGGGCCCACAAACTTTATAGGGCCCACGAACATCATAGAGCCCAAACTTTATAGGGCTCACAAACATTATAGGGCCCATGAACATCATAGGGCCCACAAACTCTATAGGGCCCACAAACTTTATAGGGTCCACGAACATCATAGAGCCCACGAAATTCTATAAATAAAATTAATTCCCATTAACACCCCTGTAATACTTTTAGACATGACCAGCAGCACTTTAAAATAGCAGACCAGAAATACCCTGTACACTAATAGTTATGACCAGAAATACTCCTGTACACTAATAGTTATGACTCAGAAATACTCCTGTACACTAATAGTTATGACCAGAAATACTCCTGTACACTAATAGTTATGACCAGAAATACTCCTGTACACTAATAGTTATGGCCAGAAATACTCCTGTACACTAATAGTTATGACCAGAAATACTCCTGTACACTAATAGTTATGACCAGAAATACTCCTGTACACTAATAGTAATGACAGCTCTGTATTACTCAGTATCACGGTTATTTTACGGGATCCCTGCATTATTTAACACATGAATTTCTAAAGAAGATCAAATGGAATTATTTCATGGTACCATATTCATTAAATGCATGTATTAGTTTATGGTACCTGAAATAAGTTAACACGTTTGCATGATTGGGTTGTCGGTCGATATCTGGTCTAACACCGACACTGGTAGTAGTAGGAAGTAACAATGTTGTTATCCTGCATTGACCTGTATGATATATTTTTTTAGATGGCAGGGCTACGGTTCGGTCCGACCGAACCCGTATTTTTTTACTTAGTACCAGCCATAGATAATATTGCTCCACACCCTAACCCTATCTCTAACCCTATCCCTAACCCTATCTCTAACCCTATCCCCTAACCCTAATCCTGAAAAAAAAAATTCTGAAAAAAAAAAAATTATGTTGTTATATAGTTCAGTGCAGCGACTCGGCCGCTATGCAATAATAAGTAAGGCTGGTACCCGAAAAAAAAAATACGCCTTCGGTCGGACCGAACCGTAGCCACTGCGTTTTTAGATATATAAATCGGAATACTTTACATGAATACTGCCCATGCTGCGTTGTTCAAATTTGGAATATAACTTTTTGACTTAAATTTATTGTCTCAAAATATTATCCACTTGAAAACAAATTTTCGCGATTTGAGGAATTAAATTGTTTTTTCTTTGTTTCTTTGATTTTTTTTTTTGTTGTTTTTTTAATTTTTTCGATACTGAAGTGGAAATTTTTCAATTAAATATGGGAAATAACTAACATCATATACATGTATTTGGGAATGTAAGTGATTTGTTTACCTCCCTTTTATGTTTTTTGTCTGTTTTTTCAATTGCTAATAAGAGAGCAAAAAATCTTTTTATTTTTCTTAAATAAATCATAATATGCATGAAAAATTGACATTACAGATATTGATAATGAAGAAATTACAAGAGAAAAAAATGTTTGAGGTTGAAATAAAAGTGTAAACAGCGCTGAATACTACATTTTTGTAATAAAATGTGTACAAAAGTTCAGAACTCATAATTAACCATTTTTCGTTATATAAATAAGAAATTTTTTTCTTTTTCATACACTTGCTGTATTAAAATTCTTCTGTGAGAAGTGAAAGTACCATAGTAAATGAGGTAGAACAGAGAACCTGTGTTTGCAGCTTGAAGATAGTGAAGGGAGTGGAGGGATGTGGATTGCTTGGAAGACTGTTAAAAAATGCTGTAAAAGTATTTAGTGTAAGAATTTGTAGTTAAACAACCATGGATCATGAAAGTGGAGAGTATTTGTGTAGTTTTAGAAGATTGTGCTTGGCCTGAGTGGTGATAGACACTCCTTTTGTATCCTTTATAAATGTTGTAAAAATTTAACACACAAAAAATCGAAATTAAAAACTACATCGAATATTTAAGAAATCTAGTTTAGTTATATGCAATTTAAAAGCATAAAAATGAAGATGCAAAGAAAATATGAAACATAATATAATTAATAAAAGATAGCATTTGTGGGTTGTTGTTTTAAGAAAGGACAACATAATTTTTAGAATGATTTATGGTAATGAATTGATTTTAAAGTATTTATTTAAAAACAACTTTAAAACAATACTGTACCAAAGGTTGGCTGAAAATGTTTGCATTAGTGGACAATTTTTTAATTAATATATTTTTACTTCTTTCCTCAAATTATTTCCTCTGTGTCGAGTTGGCAGCTTTTCTCCAACACCAACATCAGCCCTGATTTTATGGCACACCTAATACATTACAGTGGGACCAATGGCAGAGTGGTGATACTCGAGACTGTCTGACCTGAGATTCATGGGTTCGACATTCTCGGTGAGAACATGGAGTTTTAGCGCTGAAATTTGGTCCCACAAGTCCACCCAGCTTTAAAAAACTTCTTTAAATGGGTACCTGACTTAAGTTGGAAATAAAGTTGGCTAGGTGTTGTGCTAATCCACAATAATCCCTTCATATGCCACGGTTATAGAAGCAGATGAATTTACACTTCATCTGTCCGATATCTGCGTTATGATTAAGGGAACTTTAAATATAATTACACACAAGTATTTTATCCAATATAAGATGATGAGAAAGTATTTTAGACTAGGTGAATATATTAGGATATTATCTAGACATAACTGGTCTCAGTGTATAGATTTTAGTCAAACCAGACATAAATGAACCAAAAGCCGGCAGGATGTCGAATCAGATAAGTGCATTTCTCAATGAAAACTAACTTGTCATCAAGACTCAAAGACTTATTACTACATTAATATAATTTATTATACATTTTATTGTATTCATATCATATGTCAATCTGGAAATATTAAAAATAATAACAAAAGACAGCCATGCTTTCAATGATTTTAGACAGCAACTAATGACACAGGTAAAAACTCTGTACACTGTAAAAGCCTCTTCACTATAAAATTATTTTTATTATTAATAAACAATTTTTTTTATTCCTTTAATTGTTATTCCTTCAGTAAGTTTTTATCAAAGTATAATTGCTTATAAAGAAACTACTTTAAAAAAAAAAATAATTAACTCAGTTTTGTTGTTAAACATTAACAATAATATCCGAAAAAAACATTTTAATGTGTGTTAAATACGTTATCTATTTTTGGATGAATGAAATTTTGAATAAAAAAAGAAAATTACAGGCTATTTCTGTGATGTCAAGATGATGTGAATTAATGTCAGTGCAAGTATATGAAAAAGTAATGTTTTTAGATCTGATAAATAAATGATTTGCTACCATTGTGATTTTTTACGATACAGATTCTTTTTTTTTTTTTTTGAAATTTAACACAAAAAATTTCCAGCAAAAAGAATGTACATATATATATATATATATATATATATATATATATATATATATACAGGTTTGATTAAATTTTGAATTATTCATATTTTCAACGTTCTCATTGCTAATGTGGTTTTGAATAATATCTCTGCACAAATATTAGTATCTCTTATGCAACATTTTATTTAACTTTTATTTAGTAGAAAAAAGGTAATTTTACATTTTTATTAAAAAATTAAAGAAAATTAAATTTGTTATGGACAAGTAATAGTGATTAAAATTCTTCATTTGTATTAATTCTTACAAAAATAAAAACTGTCAAGCTGACCTGTAGCTAACATTTTACATTTATGTAGATTTATTAATGACTTCACCGAATCTACCAGAAATTTATGTTCATGTTGATTTAGTCGCTTCAAACTCTTTAATGCATAGTGAGTAAAACGTTGAGTGCTATAAAAAAAGAGGATGGATGCTGCGTAGAGGTAAGTCTTTTCTGCAAGATGGACAACAATTCCAGAAGCGATAGCAGCATTTATGCAAATGATCATGAAAATATGGCCACACATAGTAGATATAACCTGCCGATTATACGCTGTATCTGTTAAAAATATGTATTAAATAAGCAATAAGGATTAAAAACTAATTATATAATAAACATAACAGTTACTATGGACACTTCCTTACAATGTATAAAGATTTTTTAAATAAGCGAAATTAAATCAGGAATAACCAGACCAAATACCATTTATTTTTGTATTACCTATTCCTAATGAGTCAAATTCTTACAACAAATACATGTATATTTTTTCACTTTCTGTTTTTGATTAAAATACTGCGAAGCTTTTCAGTGAAGAAAAATATGTTTATCAAATAAGAAATTGAAATACAGCAATGTACACACATAGATAAACAAACTTATATATGAAAGCAATTTTTGAGCATTTTCAGTAGTTTAAGTGTTTCCTTTAATCAAACACAAAAATGCATTTTTGCACACACACACAAAAGTAAAAATAATAATAAAGATGGAGATTTTTTTCTAAATCAATTAAAAAATATTTTATAAGGGAAAGAATTCTATAATTAATACTTATAGAAAACAATGTATTAGACTTATACTTGATAATACTTATGTAGAAATATCCCATGAAATATAGCATGCTTGTACTACATGTATAAACTTATAACTGTTTATCTCTAACTACCAAATAATAATAGTTTTAATATAAAAATTAGTATCATAATATTATATTCCATAAAATATGGCATGCTTATAAAACTTTTGTTACTTTTTAATATTACAAGCTTTTTGAGGCTTGATAATTAGACTAATCATCCATAGCTAAAAAATAGTCAAGTGTTTTCCCCAAAAGCCTTGTATTATTGTGATGTATGTCAACATTTGGCTAAAAAAAACTTCTACCTGTTTATTTCTAACAACAAAAAATATTAGTTTCAATTTAAATGAGTATCATATTATATTCCATAACATATTGCATGCTTATAAAATAATTGTTGTTTTTTTTTTTATATTATAAGCTTTCTAAGGCTCTGTAATGAAACTAGTATATTCTTTGGTTGATTAATACAATGGAATTTATAGAGGAGAAATAAGCTATTTGCCTAGCAAAATTTCACAACTATAACATTTTATCAAATATCCAATCCAGTTTAATTCTTCCTTTAAAGATAAATGTCTTTGGTGTTGTTTTGTAAGGAATAAGCATTAATTTAGACAATTTTTTATTTGAAGTGATGTTTCTATACAGAAATTATGGATTGTTTACATTTGCAAAAAATCCACCTTCCCCCTTTAACACCCTCCAGAAAAAATTCTGCAAGTAGCAAAGCGGTGAATTTTTGCTGCATCACTGTGAAATCTGCCACAGTCTGGCCTTTCATAGAAATACATTGACACAAAAGAAAGGTGATCTTCGAGATTTGCTTTAATCTGGGAAGTCCTGCATACTACTTTTATTTATTTTACAAAAGTGATCAGACAAACACATATTTGAACTTTTCAGTACAGCCTGTGTCTAATTTATGGCAACCACAAAAATATGTGAAAAAAATACCTGCTTGACATCATCCAAACAAATAGGACATGAAATTTTAACACCAGCTGGTGAACTCAAAATGCTTTCATTGGCAGCTATGCTGAAAAAAAAAACAATAAAGCGAAAACTTGTTTGGAACTAATCCAATGAAAGAGAAAGTTTAATTGAAATCAAAGTTAGAATAAAAGGAAATGAGACTGAATTAGAAAACCAACAATACAGATATATTCAGATTTCAAAAAATAGAGACAAAAGAAAATTCCACATACATCCAAGATTAATGCTGTTATCAGCTAATCTTGTTCAAATGAGTTTAAAACCAAACAAAAATGAAGCACCTATTTTAAATTCTGACACATAAAACTAAAAAATAGTTCTAATTACACATTTCTTGTAGTTCAAAGGAACATCAGGAAGTTCATCACTGCTTTCATCTGAATGAAGAATGTGGACTTCTGGAACAGAAATAGTGTTTAGTCGACGAGATCGAGTAGTTCTACTCCGCCTCTCTTCCCACTTCTTCCACTCCCTCGCTGCCTAACAGGACCTGCATTTTTAATATTAAAATATTTTTAGATTGGAAACTTGAAAAAAAAAGTCTCTAATATTTATTATTATTTAGGGGCAGCCCCGTAGTTTCTTATTTCTCAGCTTTCTGCTTATCCAAGATTCCTAGAAAAAGTTACTCTCTTCCTAAGATATCCTGGGATACATCAATTATGTTTAAAAGGTATTAATATTGAATTTACCAAGAATAGAATGAGAATAGTGATAGCTTATTGAACAATATTTTATTAAGGTTAACAATATTCAAAAGAGGGAGGGGGGAATATACGAGGGGGGAAAACAGAAACAGAATGCTTTAAAAGAAATTTTAACATATTAAAAAATGCCACATAATGTTGCAATGTATCGAAACATTTCTTGGTAGTTCAAATGGAACATCAGGAATGTCATCACTGCTTTTCAGTGCAAACATTTCATCAAAACTGCTATCACTAGAACCCAGTGCTCGGCAACTGGTGTGCCTATGCTGCGAGACAATGCTAGGTGTGCCGCACCAACAACTAAATACTCTAAGCTTGTGTGACTGAAATTATATTTCTTTCCACAATATTATATCACTGGAATGAGAAATATCAATAGAAAAAGAAATTATGATTCTTTAATGAAGATGATAAAAGTATTATGTGTTTTTTGTGTAATGAATGTTTCCTACTAAATTGTTCCAAAATATTAATATGATAAACAATACTTTAAAATAATCATTAGTTAATGAAGTCTAAATGTTAGTTACCAGCTTTTCAAATTGATAGCATGTTAAAAAAAATACTATGATTGAAACACAGATGAATCAATTATGCCTGAAAATCGTTCAAATGATGCATGGAAAAAGTGTGCTGATAAAGTTAATTTGTCTGCATGGAATTAGATATATAGACAGAATGCCAATTGATATTGAGTTAGCATTGACACTGATGGGCCAATAAAAGAGTTTCTCGAGAAGGTCAAGTGTCGAAATCCAGCAGATCAGCGCATCTACTACTGAATACATAGGCTAGTTACTAAAGGAGCTTTGGAAAATATTGGATAAATACATAAAGATAGTAAAATGAGTTTAAGAACATAAACCATAACTCTGTCATAAATCTGTACATTTGTCAAGAATATTTTAGCTTCACAGCAAAATTGTTTGTTTCAAATAAATCATAACCATAAATCATAAATCATATGTTACATCTTGATGTCAATCCCTTAATAGTTCAACTCTCATCTATACTAATATAAACACATAAATGAATTATTTGTTACAATGCCAGGAGAAAATGTATTTAATTTTTTTTTTTAAACATTTTGACAAGTTAAAAAACATTAAACAGAGAAAAGTTATAACATTCCAAAATGGTAACCTAGCAACAATCAATAAAGGCTTTGATAAAGGAATAGAAATTAAACAATGATGGACAATAAAAAATTTGTAATGGATTTGATTGAAAAAAATGATTTTACTGCAGAATTATGACTGAATCTGATATCTGCTTGCAAGTGAAACTTTGTCTTTGGTATAGAACTAAGATGGAACTAAATGATAATTAAAATCAGATTATTACGCAGCTAATCATTATTGTCAAAAATAAAATTCAATAAGCATCATGAATTAAAAATATTAAATGCAGAACTTTGAAAGGCTCTTGTGGATTTTGAGCAAAAAATGCACTGATAATATTCAATAAAACAAGCAAAACAATGGCACCAAATTATTTTGATTTCATAATAAAAAAACATAAATACACCTTTTTTTAGTCATTTTTCTCAAGAAAGTTGGCAAATACAAAACAAAACAGTTTAATTGTGATGCAAATTGACAAATGCTGCTGAGCATAGTTGAAGCTATTATTTATTCCCTGCTAAATAAAGATGTATGGTAAATAATAGTCTCTGCTTCTAATTGATAATGGTATTTGTGTAATCAATTTATCGATAATGGTATTTGTGGAATCAATTTATCGATAATGGTATTTATGTAATCAATTTATCGATAATGGTATTTGTGTAATCAATTTATCGATAATGGTATTTGTGTAATCAATTTATCGATAATGGTATTTGTGGAATCAATTTATCGATAATGGTATTTGTGGAATCAATTTAACTACCATAGAAAGAAAATATTAAGAAAGTATTCTAGGATATCTCAGGATAAGAAAATTACCCAGGAAATCTGGGTACCAGCATACTAGAATCCCATCATTCTGGGAAAGAAAAATTATCATTGACCTGTATTTTCTATTATAAATAGCAATTAATATGCAAAAGAAAGAAAATTATATTTGAAAATTGACTTCTAGAATAAAATAGTTTATAATTAATAGAAAATATTACCAATATTGTCAGTCGCCGTCAAAACCTGTGAAAAATTATATATAATGTTTAACAATGAATTAAATTATAGAAAAAAAATATTTGTTTAAATTGGCACATTTCGTATAAAATCATTAATGAAAGATAAAGTTTAATAAACAAAGCTCAAGACATGAGTTGCTTAAATATTTATTTGTTTTTTATTGCATTTTTTTCCATGAAATGATTGTTCTTATGGAATGTTTTAGAACACTGTTTTATTACACAGATAAAAAAAATCAATAAACTGGTGTCTTTGGCTAAATGTTGTTCACATGACACCTCTAAAGTACCCAGTTTGTTAATCATTCCTATTCTTCAAAATTATTGTACAATGTTGGTCTGCTACATGCATTGGTTTCACATTAATTACATCATAATATGTTTAAAGACTGTGGAAATAAATCACAATTAAGAAAATACAGCTGTATTTAGTCTTGAATTTATCATTGTAAAATGTTTGTATGTTTTTTTATTATTAAAATCAAAAATCATTTCGTGGAATAATTTTAAAAAATGTTTTCATTACAAGTATAAAATCTTACCACAACAGGTGAATCTATAATTGAATACCCTCGTGTAAGATCTATGACATGGTCAGTAGGTGAATCTTCTGTCAAGTCTATGCAAGTGGCTACAAAGAACAGTACAAAGAAACAAATAAATAAAACAAGATCTATCAAATATATTTCAAAAATACAACATTTTGACTATTTCAATGAGCAAGTACTAATAAAACAAAGCAATTTTCAGATGAAAATCAAAATTTTGTAAAAGCTAGTAAAAGCTAGTAATATTTTGAGAGTGTATCAACAGAATGAGTCTAATTTATAAAGTGAGTAATAAAATAAAATATTTCATGGAAGAAAACTTTTTGAAAATTATTTTATTGAATTTTAATATTCAGTTACTTTTCAATGCATCAGATTTAAGACATTATTGAAAAACTTGTATTTCTAAACAGTGCATTCCAAACATTAATTACTTGATTAGGATGCAAACAATAATAGTCACCAATTTATTTTTTCAAGATGTTTTTTGTCAGTGACAAATTGTGCTATTTCTTTTCCCAATTATTATTTATACAGTTGTTTCATTTTCCAAAATCCTACTAGAAAATCATTATTACACTAAAATGTTTAAAAAAAAAATACAACTTTTACAATCAAAAACCAATTTTATCTATGAATGAAGACTAAATTATCTTATAAATTAAACTTCTCTGAGTAAAAAAACTTGGCTGAAAAGCTTAAGCTACATTTAAGTATTCTTTAGGTCAGAGATTTAGAAAATGCAAAGAAAGATTTATACTAGCTGCACTCTACCAAACATTAGTTTAACCTTTCTCTTTATAAGCACTAAGGATTCATTTACAAAACTATGGAGGAGCTGGCTGTATACAAATCATCATTTTAAGACATAAAATATCAATAACTGTACAGCCATACAGTTGAATAAAACCAATTTTTCTTGAGATAAAAATGAAAAAAAAAACATTAAAATTATTTTATTAGAATCTACTAAAAAGTAAACAATAATTCCTTAGATCATTTGAATATTTATAGAAACTATATTAACTAAAATTAGAGAAAGCACCAACATGGATTATTTATTTCATTTTGCAACTTTTATTGCTGAATGGGGTACAACCAAGTTCATTTTATTTTATAATTTCTATGCTTAGTTTTATTAAACTTTTTGAAAATGTAACATTACACCCATTCATTCTGATATGGAAGATAAAATTTCTCTAGTAAATGCAGTCATTACTTCTTTTTGAAAAGATACTTTTATATTATTTTTTACCTCAACCTATTGCTTACTTAAAGCTCGATCGTATGAATGATAGTCTATGAGTTTCATTGTAAGAATACATTTTAAAGATGTTGGTGAATGGGATGCAATATTATGACTCATTTCGGTAATTATGAGATCATTTCTCCAAAATTACAACAAACTAAGAAATACACTGAGTATTGTCTAAATTGTGTTCATTATTCATAGAAATTAGAATTCACTGGTTGAGTTTCTTGATCTTTTATAAAATTGTAGAAAATTAAACAATCACTTTTTATGCTGAACACTTACAGTTTATTAGCTTTAAATATGAAAACCACTGCTTTAGAAAAACTTCCACTGTCCGAAAATAACATTCACTTCATAAAGTTTAAATAAAATATTGAAAATAGTGCACAGAACTATAAAAAATTACTTCAGAACTCTGCACTAAAATAGGCCCATGCTATGCTTATCTCTCTCTAAAATTTCCCTTCATATAAAAATTAAAAAAAAAGTTTTTAGCTTTGGAATATGAGAAATATGAGATTTAATTTAGATTTACATTTTAAAATAGAGTATTGTCGTTGGAGATGCAAAAATTTTCAAAATGTCTAAACTTAGGACCTCAAAAATTTAGCAATAACTGATTTTAAACTTCCCAAAACACATATAGAAGCTTATAAAAAATAAATATTACTAATACCTTAGCAATTGCCTTGAAAATTTTACAAATAAAAATATGCATTTTCCCGAATAAATTCTCTTGTTCATAGAATAATAAAAGACATATTACCTCAAGTAAGATCTGTTGTACTTAGATTTAAAAAAATGAAACAATAAACTATAGGTTAGTAATCAAATACCTACTTTCAAGCTGATTATCTCCATCATCTATACCATGAACACTATTAGAGGCCAAGTCTGTTCTATTGCGTCTTGTGAGCCTTGACGAACGTCCTCTACTACTTGAGTAAGAAGCCTGAAAAGAAAAACCATCTTTGATTAATAAATGAAATATAGCTAAAAGATACACATTTCCAAATAATGGAATACAAGAATTAGAAAATATGCTCAAAGTCACTTCATTCATACTTAATTTTTTTAAAGATCTATAAGAAAAAGTGAAAATAACAAGTCTGAATTAAACTGTGATCTAGAATGGTTTAAATTATTGAATTTTCATCTGTTCTTTTTTAATTACAAAACATTACATTGCACAAAGTTTTAAAAAAATTAGTTATCTAAACTGTTATATCGAAATTTTCATTTTGGTTTGTCAGCAAGGCTGTCCATCTAGATATATAGATTATTTATTCATAATTTATTGGCTACTTATAACATTATTTTTAAATTTTATTATGATAATTATATAAATATTTGTATAATGTAATGAGTTTGTTTTTTTTACTTTTAAGTGGATTTTAATAAAAGCTTTTATTTTTTTGTTTTTTTTTATTATATACTTTATAGATCTGAAAGAATTAAACTTTCTATTAATTTTGCATACTTGATATAATGTAACTAATATAGCAAGTCTATAGAAGGTTAATAAAAAAAACTTCACTATTTCGTGCACTTATGCACAAGTACTTTGCTTCAAATTTATTTCGACCTCATAATCTCCATCCTTTTCCATTATAAACATTACTAAAAAGTAATTTGCTTAGTAATTTTACAAGATGCTAATGCAAGGACTTATAACTATTAAAATAAAGTTTTGCAGAATCTACACACTCAAATTTGAGCAATCTCACACTCAATTAAAACAGATCCAAAATTGAATTACCAGATTTGAGGATAGAAAGTTAAACAAATTCAAAGCTTATAAAATATGTACCAGCTTACCTCAGTCTATGTGCATATCATATCAACTATACAAAAATTCTTACTTCAAATGTTATGCTGTAAGTAGAAGGACTTAGCCGTATTTATTTATTTTTCTGTTTCATTATACATTTAGGATATGGATAATTAATGCTGAATATCAATAAACAAACCATTGATTTCTAAACCAACAGATTTTGTAAACACAAACATACATAATCTTTTCTTATTTTTTAGTATGACAGTATATGGACATCATTTTAGTAGTTATCCATCCTATAAGTGGACTTTGAATTTTCAACCATGAGCTGTTTTGATTTTAGCCAATCTTTACAACCTTTCAAAAATTAAGCAAAAAAGCAATTGGTTTCTATTCATCTTTAATTAAATACGCTTTCAAAATGTACTAGTATTCTAAAGGAGAAATTTTACAACATTACCATTATGAAAATACTGAAAAGTTTGTCTTAGAACTGAAGGGCGAAAACCCAGTGATCCAAATATGGTACAGTTCTTGTGTTAAAAGGACCAATCAATCAAAGTATGGAAAAAATTTCATAATCATCCTGGAATTTGCTAACAGTTTCTACACTATAGAACTATTGTCTTTAACATTTTCATCTGATTTTCATCAGAAGAAAAGTCCGGCATTGTTGCTTTTAACCATGTTCTAAATGAGAATAAAAATGAGAAACATCTTAAATTATCAATTTGTATTTAATTGTTTACAAATAAGGTTGGATAATAAACAAGTATTTGCCAAATTTTTTATTCTTACACCGTCTATAATTTTCTTAATAATTTACTGTTCATATGACTAACACTTTAGTTGGAATATTTTAACACAATAAAGAACATAAATAAAAAATTTAATATGCATCTAGGAAAATAATGGCTTTCTTTTGACGAAAACAAATCAGAATTTAATGATGATACAATTTTCATTTTTTCTTTATGAAAAAAAGAAGAGTGGTTTATAAATGCTTTGCAAGAGAATATAGACTGAAGTATGAAGAAAATATTTAAAATAACACTGAGTACTTCTCTCCAATTATAAAAAAATTGCTGGGTAAGTAATAATTAGGTAGTGAATAATGTTATACTGTCAATGTTAGGGTCCTGTGGGAAGTGTTCAGAATATTTATAAATTCCTGATTTAAGATAACAGCTTAAAAATAGGCACCTATTGTTTGGGGAAGTAAAGACATCAGGGCATAGTACATGTTATAATATTCCTCAATATGCCTTGTCTTAAAAAAAGATAAATTTTACACTAAATCAGGCCCAACTAGCCTTTACCTTCAAATTATATAATTTGGGAATGCATTTAGTTTGTCAAAAAAGTGCGCTAAAAATATAGGTATAGATTGTTTTGTACCTAAAAAATTGTAATAATTAGTTTAAATACTATTTAAGAATATTGATTTTTGGTTTTAAATAAACTAAGTTGGTCATATCTCAAGCAAAAATATTTCAATATTTTTATAAATAAAATTATATTTTTTCTATGTAACAAAAAAATATATCTAATTTAGTTTTATTTAAATTTAATTCCCTTCTTTATTAAATCAAGAGAGGTATTTATGTCGAGGTCTTAATCCTATCAAGCGAGCCATGTTCAATGTGCTCCAGCCTGGGGGATATCCTTGTACTAGTATAAAGGGAAACTTAATTATTTTTATTTAAGTAATAAGTTTATTTATGTTAGAAATAATACAAAAAAAGCAATATTAAATATGCCACAAATTAAGAGTTAAATAACAATTGATAGATGCTTCAACCTTTTTTTTACTTATTTTTATTGGGAACAAATGACATGAAATACATTAATTTCAACTGTTATATTTCTCCAATTAATAAATAAACAAATAAAATCAAGGAAATATTGTTCAAACTCAACATTCATTATGTTCAAACTGAGGTGGACAAGTCAGATGAGGACATGTTTAGACTGAGGTGGACAAGTCAGCTGAGGACATGTTTAAACTGATGTGGACAGGTCAGGTGAAGACATTTTAAACTGAGGTGGACAAGTCAGGTGAAGACATGTTTAAACTGAGGTGGACAATTCAGATGAGGTGGACAAGTCAGGTGAGGACATGTATGTAAATAAGAGGTACATGAAGAGAATAAAGTTTAGCTCTTTAGGGTCCTGTGTGTGAAGTCCCTGTAAGGATGAAATGAAATCTCTTAGATCCTATAAACCCCCTAATGGGACGGCTTTTATGGTGCCCTTCTTTCACCCCCACCATAGACGATAGTGCAATGTGCATAGAGGCACCACAGGAGATATAGCGGGGACTTAAGCCATGACCTGAAATATCCCTTTGTCCTCATTGGAGATCAAACCAGGGACCCTCAGGTCGACAGTCAAGCGCTTTACCACACAACCATCCGTCCACCACTTAGGGTCATGTAGCATCCACAATTTAATCCATCTCAATGGTTAAGTCTAATTCAGTTTCAGATTAGATTTCCTGAGTCTAAATAAATATGATGTTAGAGGAAACCAATGAGAAAAAAACTACTGGCAAATGTTATTTTTGAAATACCCTCGTGTTATTTTCTTGATGGCAGTAGTGTAAGAAGAGTTGTGTGGCAGAGCTAAAGGGACGCCAAAATCAATTTTAAGCATTTCTTGTTGCCTACAAAAGCCATTAAGAACTTTCATTGTAAGATTGAAGAAACATTTCTTGATTTCATTTGTGAAGTGGAGATGACATGAAAAATCCTGGCTGATAGGTTGAAAGAACATAGTAATGATAATTTCTTTCAAGCTGAGCGGCACTTTAATTGTGAGCCATATCTGCTGGCTGTAGTGCAATCTACATGCTGTGGGTTACCGGTTCAACTCCTGGCTTGTCCCAGTCACCTGCCTATGTCTAAAGGGAATTTCCATGGATAATGCACTTTTAGCTATGGTGGGGATAAAAGAGTACTACAAAAACTATTCCATTAATGGTTGATAGGATATAAACTGAAGATGAGACTGGTCTGTAAAATGTTTTCAGTGTACAGATACACATATCATCTGCATACCTCACATATCATCTGCATATCTCAAGCAATGTTCCCTCTAAGCTGAGCGCGTGAGCGATCGCTCACACGAATTCAGAGCGTCGCTCATACTACCCTTCCAATAACTGGGCAATGACATTTTTTTCAAAGTATGATATAATTTAGGTTCAGATTAAACTGAGATTTGAAAAACTGAGACAAATATTTGACAATTTCAGCTAAAACATGATGCATTTGCAGTTAAATCTATACAAGAATAACAGCAATAATGAAATCAATAAATCTGACATCAAGCATTAATCATGATAAATAGAGCCTTCAAAAACGACACTCGGATAAATTGGCAAAAACTTGAAGTTGTCTCCTCCTTTAAATACCTTGGGGCGATAATATCCGATGAAGGATCAAAGCCAGAAATTCTTGCCAGATTGGCCCAGACAACAGCAGCTCTGAGAAAACTTAAACACATTTGGCAAGGCAACAAACTATCGCTGAGATCCAAAACTCGACTAATGCGCTCTCTGGTGACATCGGTCTTCCTGTATGGGTGTGAAACTTGGACACTTAATGCAGACCTCCAAAGAAGAATAAGTGCAAGCTATTGAACATCTCATACACAGAACACATAACAAACGAAGAGGTGCGCAATAAAATATCAGCTACCATCGGCCCTCACGAAGACCTCACTATAGTCAAGAAGAGGAAACTGTGATGGTACAGACACACTGCGAGATGTGAAGGTCTTGCAAAGACAATCATGCAAGGTACAACCAACGGAAGAAGGAAAAGAGGAAGACAAAAGAAGAGATGGGAAGACAACATCAAAGAATGGACCGGCCTGTCGTTCGTCGACTCCCAAAAGGCAGCTCAGGACCGGAAAAAATGGCAGGAACTGGTTTTCAGTCAACAACGGTGCCCCAACGACCCACCCACGGGTTAAGGGATAAAGAAAGAAAGAAGCATTAATCAAAGTAAAATATGTGTTATTATTATAATATCATAACATGATTAAAGTGAACTAATATATGTATTTTATAAAGTTAAAATTCAAGTGGAATCTATGGGGGGTTTTTTTTACAATTTACACATGAAAAAATGTGTTGTCTGTATATTTACAGTAACAGGGTTTATGTTGCTCTTATCTGATCATTAGCCTGTAGATATTTGTCATATGGGGGTGGAGGAGCCAAAAATGTGTCTGACTCAGTGCGCAATGATAGCTAGCTATGGTTGTATTCAGTGCCATCGAGAGGGGGGCAAATTCCAGGGGCACAGCGAGTTTTAGGGGCCCAGACTGAGCTGGCCAATCAACTTTTGAAAATATTATCATCAGCACAGGGGGGCCTATGACAGCCTTGCCCAGGGGCCCGAAATTTCTGTTGGTGTGCCTGGATGTACTTGATGGTTAAGTTTTCTTTTACCCTTACTAAATTTGCCAGATTTTCTGTATGCCAGAATATAGTTGCAAAAATTAGTATGGAGAAAGCTTGCATGGGTGAATCTGTGCTGGGTAGGCTTAATAAAAGCTGTAGCAGTAAGTGCATATTTATTATTTGCCTTGAAAAATTGAAATATTTTCTCCTATTATAATTATTGTTCCACATGAGCATTATGCAAGTTCCATTTTTCCAGTATAGCAGGTGATAAAACTAGTTGAATGTAAGTTATCTCATCAAAGAGATTGCTTGCATAAGGGACAACTCATTCTATATTGTTCCAGGAATGGAACACTTTTAAAGTTAACCAATAACTGTAACAATTATTAACATATTTCAAAAGCAAAATCATCAAAATTATCAGATCAATCTGCTAACTTAGGACAAAGAAAAGAAATTACCAGCAAAAAAAGTACTGGGCACAGACAATGAGGCATAAAATACAAATTGTCCATATGTCAAACAACCCTAGAAAAGTTCATCTTATTATGAGATGATAGTTACTCAAATCTAAATTGGAGAGTTACTGTCACTGACAGTGTCAGTCTTAAAGTCAGTAATAGACAGAGCTACGTATATTTCAATGTTTGTAAAGCAGTTTGGTTAATGAGCAAGTTATTAAGTTAACTATTAAACAGTGACTATGATAATCTCTACCTTAGTTTTTTTTTTTTAATTAACATTAAATTCATGTGTAAATAAAACAATTTTTGATATTATTTTTACAAACGAAATGTTTACCATTTAGAGCGCATTGGTAACTCTTTTATTAAAAGATTCTACTATCAAATATTGCCAGATTTTTAAACGTTGTTGTTGAAATGTTGTTGTTTTTTTTTTCATAAACTCTCCACTTAACTGCAGATCTTTAAACTTGTAAATGTTTACAATAAATGTACATTTAATGAAAAGAAAAATATAAAAAAAGAAATAATTAAATATAACGTTTTTATACTTATTTGCATTTAATAGCCATAAGCTGGATAGTGACATTGAAAAAATTAATTAAGTTCTTAACAAACCTGCATTGAGTTAATGCCATGAAATAAGCCATTTTAAGGCGGTTATATTTGATAATCCAAGGCCGTATCGAAGTTTTAAGACAGTAATCAATATCAACAAGCTTAAGAAAAGGGTAATTATTACGTATTATATATAGTCCTTACATTTTTTATTCGTATCTTTAAATTTTCTAACTTTAAAAAGTTTTGCCTAAGTCTAGTTCATAAACTAACAGTAACAGTGAGTTACAGTAACTTCACTGGTGATCAATTAAACTAGATTTAAAATTGAGTCTTAAATGTTATCATTCAAATAAGCTATAGCTGATGCCGCAAAATGGGCATCTATGTGCTCTTTGCGCAAATTGTTGGATGCTTTGATAAGTTTTACTGGAACTGTAGTTATGTGCCGCTTACCTTCAACAGTCATATAGTTGAATGTAAATTGTAAAAAAAAAATATTTTTTTATGCACATTTTTTTTAATTGAATAGATATGTCAACAAAAGTGACACATTTTTAATGTTTGTGCATTTCTGAATGAGTTGATGTATAATAAGGGGTATTTTAAAAAGTTTTAAATGAACAAACAATTCATTGAACAGAGCGACCCACTAATAGTAAAAAAAAAAGGCAAAAAAACATAGGTCACGGAAGAGTTAAGGTCAAATTAGTGATTAGCGGTGCATATTTTAATAAAATCTACATATTTTAAACCCTGGATGTTTAATTTTGACCTGTGTTTAATTTTTTTGACTAAATCGTGTCCGTAAATTTAGTTGCAATTATTTAATATTTCGTTTTTTAGATTAAGATTGTTTTTTTTTTAAATTTAAATTTATTTTTTTATTTTTTTTGTCCTGTATTTAATTATTCAATACAAAATAGACGAGTGCAAATATTTCATTCATTTTTTTATTTTCAACACAAAATAAAAATCATTAAAGATTTTCTAGAAAAAAACTCTAAGAATTTAACAAAACCGTTAATCACACTGTATTGTATTTGACAATATAAAACTAACAATAAATTTTTTATGTAAAATTGAAGTGTTTGGAAAAATTTAACCACTAGGATTGTTCCGATTTCTATCATAACTCTTTTTGTCATTAAACTGAAATTTTTTGCAGTAAATTTATGCAAAAACACTATATTGTGGACTTCCACTCTGTCCTCAACCCCCTCCTCCCCCATGTCCATTTTTGTCCACTTTTTGCTGAACCCCTCCCCCCCCCCCCTTTGTGTGGACGTCTTTTATGGGCGTCTTTTAATGTCTGGCTTTTTATTCAATTTTAGAAAAATTAAAATATGTATTAAAAATGAATGAATTATTCTCAATGTGCAATATGTTTGTATACTTTTAAGTATTTTTAAAATCCATTATTGTCTGTTAATTTGGTATTTCCCTGTAAAGATATTATGATAAATTTAACAGGCATGAAGCAATTAACCAGTTTAAATCAAACATAGCTCTGTTACCCAGCCTTTGTTCCATAAGAAAAAACATGATAGAAAATTTTATGTGGATGATATGATATTATTTATTATAAAGAAAAGGTGGCAGAATTCCGTGTCTACAGTTCGAGTACACATTTTACCAAAATAAACTTAGCTGGCTCATTGGTGGGTAGGTTGTCAAGTGGAAAAGTATTGTGGGTACTGTGGCTATTTTTAATTACTGGTCATTCCACTTTCATGGACAACATTGTAAATAGATTCAGGGGTACCTATATGGCCTTGCACTTTTACTAATCTTAGAATGTGGAAAATGCCAAAATGTTTATTAATGTGGATAAAAGTGTATTACTGTGTTCTAATTACATGTTGCTGAATGCTATTTATAAATTGTTGGAGTTTTTTTTTCTTCTATCATATGCATTTTAATGAAACATATTATTAAAATATATTTTTCATTATATGATTGTACAATTTGACAAAAATTTACGTCTCATATTTTGAGGTATGTTTTTTTTTTTAATTATTGATATGTTATATATTATGAAATAATGTATTCAAATTCAGATAGTTATTAAATATATAATTATTATTGTTGTTTTCCATCTTCAAGTCTGTAATTATGGCATTTTATGACATAAGAGCTTCATTTTGATTAGCATTTTAAAAAAATCAAAAAAGAAAAAGCTTTCACTACATTTTTGTTGCATTTCTCGATACCATACTTATAGATAAATGTTTTCATGACAGCCAGTTTTTTTATAAATATTCCATCAAAACAATAAATTCAAGTTGTACTTATGATTCCATTTCGATAATTTAATTTAAGTTTATAGTAAATTGAGTTATGGCCCAGAAAAAATTGTCAAAATTAATGTTACATATTATGCTGACTTATCATTAGATGCATAACCTATTTTTTGATGTAGTTTTTGACGTAAGCTGAGAAAATGAATTTTCGTTAACATTTTATTGACAGTCCACAACTATTATTGTACTGCTATTCCTCTTCCCTCTTTTATCATTGTATATCTTCAAGTTCTTTCATTGAAATGTAATCTAAAATTTTCTGAGGAAGTGGTAGTTTTGATATGTCCATGAACAAGCAGTATCCCAGGTGATGTCGTACCCACTGACGGCAGATTTGTTTTAATGAAAGAACTTGTTGGGCATGTTCCAGCCAGTGGGTTATCTGAAATAAAAAATAGATTTATTATCTCATAATGCCCATTACATTTCATTACTTCAAACTGTGCATTAAATGATGATTCTATAAAAATTGTGTCAAAATATGCATATATACTGATAACAGAACATGTTTCTTTATATTTTGTGGTAAAAAAAAATATAATTAGCTGTATGTATTAAAGCTGTAATCAATATATATTGGCATTGACAATAATCATAGGGTCTTTTCAAATATTATAGTACATTTTGAGTGGGGAGGAGGGTTCGAATTTCGTTATATACCATATAGGAGGATGGATGAATAAGGTAGATAGAGTTTTAGACTGAAAAAACATTAATTAATGACACATGAGCCGGAAGGATTAATTCAACCAAGACTTTAATTTTTTTGTAACTTAATATAAATTTCAAAATATAATGTGTTCTTGTTTTAAAGTTTACAGTTCTTGAAGCTTATTAGCTTATTAGCTTAATGTTATTTTCTAGAGTATTAAAGACAATTTTGCATTGAAGTTTATATTCTGATAGGTTTATTTATAGTGTAGGCCTACTGCTAAAAGCATCATGCCCACTGCTGTGTGGAGGGGTTGGGGGGTACCCAAACTGGTGTATGGGGCACCAAGCCTTAGAAATGTATTTTTATTCATTTAATTCTCTGTGAAATAGGGAATGAAAAAAATCCGGAGCCCTCAGTTGCCATAGTCTGTCAGCCGAATAAATTTTCTAACTACAGCTCTCCCACAGGGCAGGGAGCATTGACAATTTTCCGAGTTCCTTGGTCTAAAATAGCTGAGGGGATCTCAGTGTGAAAGATTACCAGCTTAATATATATGCACATTGTGAAAGATATTTCTTGCTCAGCTATGTCCACCATTAATGGCGATGTTATATGGAGTGCAGGGCTCACAGCACTGGGAACCAAATGACTTTAGTTTATTCATTGCTATATTTTGTGCCTTCTTTTTTTTAATATGCAAACCATTATTTTTAAAATAAACTTTGAAATATTTTTATTTCTTTGTCGTTGTTTAGTTACCTCCAGTTTTCAATTATTGCTTGTTTAAATAAATTGGACTCTTAAATAACCAAAAGACATTTTAAATACTTCACTACGACTTATGGAGAACCCCAATTGACTTTGACCTAGTTAAGCGATAGGTCTGGAGAACCCCAACTGACTTTGACCTAGTTAAGCGATAGGTCTGGAGAACCCCAACTGACTTTGAGATAGGCATTATGCTAAATGGAGATGTGACCTGGTTGTTGGCAAACAGTTGATTCACATGAGGCTGGCTCAAATGCTCCCTGACATGTTGGTTATCATAGCTACTGATGATGAATAATTTGAGGACTTCTACTAGCTGCTTGTCCACAGCCAATTTGACGGGGCAAGAACCGTTAGGTATGTCCACAGGACACTGTAGGAAGATCAATAAGATTTATTTTGTTTAGGAAATATTTGCTACATGTACTATTAGAAATTTTTTTCAAATTATTTCCCACATACTTATGAACTCTAGTCAGAAATAGTGAATTAATATGTTGAATATGTATGTATGGTTCCATCATACGGATAAAGCGCTCGACTGTCGACCTGAAGGTACCTGGTTCGATCTCTGGTGAGGACCAAGGAAAATTTTCAGGTCTTGGCTGAAGTTCCCGTATATCTCCCGTGGTGCCTCTATGGCCATTGCACTATCGGCAATGGTGGGGGATGAAAGAAGGACGCCATAAAACCGTCCCATTAGTGGTTTATAGGATCTAAGAGATTGCATCTCATCCTTACAGTAACTTCACACATCACTAATAATAGAAGTTTGCTTCAGTAACTTTTAAATTGTCTCAGGTTTGCATTAGACAGTTAAAATATTTACTTTAGGAAGTGTCAGTCATTCATTTAAAGATGCTGTAAATGACTTCTCTACACATTATTGGCTTATAATGCAACATTGTGTGAGCTATTTATTTCACGTGTGTGCAATTATATTTGTCTCACTCTGCTTCTCAAATAAACACTTACTTGAAACGTGTCAACAAGCCCATTGGCTCTCAGACACAGGGTAATTATGTCAATTCTTGAAATTGATACCGCATACCACAGTGGCGATCTGTGATCACGATCCAGTAAGTTGATGCTAGCCCCAGCAGCGATAAGATCTTGTATGCATCTGGAAAGAAGCAAACCTAAACCATGGTCATAAAAAAAATGCATAAATTACCCTATAGCAGGGGTTCTAAAACTTTTTTTGCTTCGCGACATTTTGACAACAGTTTTTGGTATCGTGATCCACTGAAAAAGAAAAAAAAGACATTTTAAAGAAAAAGAATAACGGTAACATAAATGGTATATATTCATATATCCTATTACTTTTTACAAACTTTTAGATTTGGCCAGTACTACAGAGAGGGGGCGGGGGGCAAATGCCCAGGGGCCCGGTGAGTTTTAGGGGCCCGGAATGAGATCGCCAATTAACTTTTGAAAATATTATTATCAGCAATAAAAGGTGTATTATTTTTTTATTTTTTTTTAAACTATAACTGAACTTAATTACAATCAGATTAAACTTCAGGCATGTGTAGATTGCCTGAGGCCTACTTAGTTTTATTTTATTATTTTCATGTGGTATTTTCAATAATTTTTATATTGTATAATAATATTACCATCTCACTACTATCTTCTGCTGAAATAAACATCATTTTTTGACACACGACTAGAGAGTAAATAAGTAACTTACGTCAAGCTCCGTTTGAACCTTTCGATTGCTAATAAAAAATTAAAAAGAAACTTACTTGTGCTTTAATTACACACATATTTGAATACATTTTTTTATAAAATGTT
The DNA here is from genome assembly GCA_021962125.1 of Bulinus truncatus. Taxonomy (NCBI): domain Eukaryota; kingdom Metazoa; phylum Mollusca; class Gastropoda; family Planorbidae; genus Bulinus; species Bulinus truncatus. Next base: position 3,379,306 of record JAGDYQ010000103.1, read on the forward strand.
ATATTAAGTTGCGAGATTCAGAAAGAGGATTTAACTTTGGAAAGAATATAGAGTATCAGATTGATAAAGAAATTGCTACAAACGTGAAATACTGGAGAGAATCGCTCAAACGAATTTTAGCAGTGGTTTATTCTTGGGCGAAAAAGGACTTGCTCTCAAAGGTTCTTCCAACAAAATTGATGACCATGATAATGAACATTTTCTTGGAATTATAAAATTGTTAGCTCACTTTGATCCTTTTTTTACAAGAGCATGTTCCTAAAGTTCAAAAATCTCAAAAACTTATAGGCCTACAACGCCTTCAGGTCCATTATCTATCAGCAGATTCTCAAAATGTTTTAATCAAATCATGCAACTTAAAAGTTGTTCACGAAATTCTGGCAGAGAGAGAAAGATCAAAGTATTTTTCAGTTATGGTAGATGCTACGCCAGATTGTTCTCATATAGAACAAAGTACTTTAGTTCTGAGATATGTACTAAACTGCAATTCAAGGTTTATTGTCAAAGAAAGTTTTCTTGCATTTGTTGATCATAACAAAAAAAAACTGGCCAGGATATTGCAGATATGAACTGGAGAAAAACAAAAAGTTATCTTTAGATGATTGTCGAGTTCAGGGATACGACAACGGATCAAATATGGCAGGAAAGTTTAAAGGAGCACAGGCACATTCAAATCCTCTAGCGAAATTTTCAAATTGTGTCGTGCATTGTTTAAATTCGTGCGGTATGCATGCTGCACTGCCGAAAGTTGTAATGACGTTATAACTTTTTTTCGGAATAGTTCAAAAATGGTATAATTTATTTGCGTACATTCCTCAACGGTGGGAAATTTATAAATATTAACTTGATGCTCACTGCATAATCTTTCTCAAAACTAGATGGTCGGCACGTGTGGAAAGTGTGAAAACTTTTGCAAAGCACCTGCCAATTATATATACATTATCAAACACGCAATTATTAAATGCAAAGAACTAAATTTGTCATCGTAAATTATTCAAATGTATTTTACTGGCGACAACATGGCTCAGAATCTTAGTTGCTATAATTAAACAATCGAAACAAATGTTATTCAAGCCAGAGAAGCCACAGTTGATGTAGAAGTAGAATACATTGACACGAAACCTTTTTATGATGAAAGTCAACATATGCCAGTAGAGAGTGCACGTGAAGTGGATAATGATTTAAAGTAAACATGTTCTATAAACTTATTGATAGTCTTATATCTGGTTTAACAGAGCGTTTTCAATTGGCAAGGGATATTAACAATTCTTTCAATTATATGTGGTTGTTTCCAGAAATCGGAGAAACTGATCTGGAAAAGAAATGTTCTAATTTCTGCAAACAATATGACAAAGATGTAAGTATTGAATTAATTGAAGAAGTAAAACATCTTAAGTCAATTTATTCAGATATATATATAGTTCGCCCATCGTATTCGATGAAGACCATCTAGTCATCAGAGGTTGGAGTGTTGGTTGGTGGGTGTCGGTGTGTGCGCAGATGGCTGACTAGTCCAATCCTTGCGTGGAAATGTCTATGACAGTGGGGACAGGGAATGGTGGCTGTCAGATGGTGGTTGGCAGCGCGAGCTTTGCGAACCAGGCGTCGCGTTTCAGCAGCAACAGTTCTATTTGCCTCACATAGCCCAGCGCCTATGTGAACAGAGTGACGCCACAAAGCACTGTCCTGGGCATCTTCCTCCCAGCAATCAGGATCCATGTTGAAGGCCTTCAAAGAGGACTTCAGCGTGTCCTTGTAGCGCTTTTTCTGGCCTCCGCGAGAGCGCTTTCCCTGCTGCAGTTCTCCGTAGAAGATCTTTCGAGGCAGTCGGTGGTCTGGCATGCGAGCGAGGTGGCCTGCCCAGCGAAGCTGAGAGCGCATTAGTATGGTGTAGATGCTGGACATGTTGGCTCTGGCAAGGACTTCAGTGTCGGGAACCTTGTCTTGCCATCTGATCCTCATTATGCGCCTGAGGCAGGTTGTGTGAAAGTGGTTGAGTTTCTTGGCATGGCGCTGGTAGACTGTCCAGGTTTCGCTTGCGTACAGTAGTGTTGGGAGGACGATGGCGTGATACACCTTCAACTTGGTGGGTAGGCTGATACCTCTTCTGTTCCAGACGTTGGAGTGAAGTCTACCAAAGGCTGCACTGGCTTTGGTGATTCGTGCGATAACTTCGTCGTCCATTTCAACACAACGAGAGAGAGTGCTGCCAAGGTAGGTGAATTTCTCCACCGTGTTCAGTCTCTGGCCGTTAATGTGGATGTTGGGGTCAATGTATTGTTTGCCTGGGGCTGGTTGGTACATCACTTCGGTTTTCTGTGTGCTGATGGTGAGACCAAAGTTGAGGCATGCACGTGAGAATTGGTCGACGCAGTGTTGCATGTTGGTTTCTGAATCTGCGTTTAGAGCGCAGTCGTCGGTGAATAGGAATTCTCTCGTGGTGTCTGTCAGGACCTTTGTTTTGGCTTGGAGCCTTCTGAGGTTGAATAGGCCACCATCAGTGCGGTATCTCAGCCCAATGCCCATCTCACTGCCTTTGAAGGCATCTGTCAGATGGCATACAAAGTGAAAACCTTCATCCCATATAAATGCTGAAAAAAATTTACCAGTTGAAGTTGGAATCTATATTAACAAATATTGCTATATATGCATTACGGATCTTTTGTACAATTCCTGTTATAGTCGCAGAAGCTGAAAAAAAAATTAAGCAAGCTAAAGATTGAACGGTCTTGCATCTCTTTCGATTGAGCATGTTTTGGCGAAGTTATTAAATTTTGATGATGTTATTAACAATTTTGCTTTTGCCAAATCAAGGAGAGTTTGTTTTTAAAAAACAATAAATACACATTTGAACTGTTTTATTTAATTTAAACAATAAACTTAAAATCCTTTTTTTAAAATAACAACTGAATAAAACCATACCTTGTATGATGTATATGTATAACTTATCTAAAGTATACGTATAAAGTATATGATCAGTAAATTGTTTTAATTTTGAAGAAGTTTATGCCAAGGGACCCATGACAGCCCTTCCTAGGGGCCATAAATTTCTGTCGGCGGGCCTGGATTTGGCTGCTGGATGGCGTATTTGACAGTGAACTCGACACACCGCTGACTTGGAGAGGAGATGGGCGCCACCAAGCCTATAAACCCACAGAAAGATTTGTCCGCGATCCATAAGCGAGTCGCGAACCACACTTTGGAAACCACTGCTCTATAGCATAGCCTGCACAATTTAACATTTAAAGAAATGTGACCTTTCTACGATTTGCTATTAATGTATTGCTTGAATGAAATGTATCATATTGTTATATCTCTGCCCTTGCCATCGGTAGTACCTGTACGCAATGATTGGGAAATTCCCTATACCAGCGCACCTTAAAATATTGTAATTGAAAGCGGTGACGGTATGACGTAACAGCGGAGAGAGAGAGAGAGAAAGAGAGAGAGAGAGAGAGAGAGAGAGAGAGAGAGAGAGAGGATGAAGTCAGCAAGAAGAGCAGTGGTCATTGTGATTGTTGTTTATTGATTGTTTATAATTTTGAAATACTCTTCATTGAACCTACGCCTGTGTGTTTGGTGATCGAACTGTGCGAGCATTTATCAATATTGTAACTCAATTAATGAATCATAACCAATGTAACCAGCACAAAGTCAGTGTTACACAAACACAAGTCGGGGCCCATTTTACAATAGTTTGCTATACAGAATGGGTGTTTGATAAAAGGGGCCCATTTGGTGTAGAATATAAGGGGTTGAAAAATAGCAAAAAGTAATAAACAACATTATGTACAGAGTTTTTGTTCTTTTCCATGAAATGTTTTTCTTTTTTTTTTTTATTATTTATCAACTTTGATTTCATGAACAGGACGTCAAAAATTATAAAAAAAAATTAGCGTGAAAAAAAATTTTTTTCTCACATTAGTCAAAATAATGAAAATATTTACTTTTTGAGCTTCTTATTCAGTTACAAAATGTTACAGAAAATTGCTGTTTTTTTATTTGAATGTTTGATATAAAATATTAAACTGAATAGTGTATTTCCTGCAGTATATCTTGATGGAAGTGTTCCACGTCAACAAGTCATGGCAGGCATCAAACATTTAAACCGGGACATCCGGCACACCCCATTTCATTGTACAAACAAGTTTGAACCAGATCTTTTTGATTACCTCATTTGTGGTTACCAAGGAAACTGTGCATCAACTTCAAGAAAACTGTGCCAAGCCCCACTGTCTTTTTCTCTGAAGACCAACAAAAATGTCTACTTTAATCTTGGTCAGATAGTTCTGGAAATATATTTCGATGGTACGTGAAATCTGGAGACTCTTTACCTATACCCACGACAAACTGTTTCATGAGTCCTGATTTGATATTTGAAGGTGGCATTAAGACCTTGTGTGGCCTCACTAGCGGCTCCAATTTTACATCGCTCTTTACTAAAGTATACTCAGTGCGTGGTGGCCAGTCTCACCGCGGGTAATGTGCATTGCTGGCCTTGCTGTCCATTAGTTAGAAGGATATTTTGTGCTACCACCATGTAAACCCATTAGGAACGTTAACATCTTAAAATCTGCAATAACATCCAAACTATGAGTTGAATATTTCAGCATCTTCTACAAAATCTTCACGTTGTTATAATCATCCTTCAAGTGCACTAGTGAGTCAAACGAATAGACGGATACTTATTCCTAACAGTATTTAATTTTTCTTTTCAGGTCTAAATAATCAGAAAAAACATTTATAAAACAAAGACAAAATACAAATTTGTTACACAGTGTAATTCACATTAACATCTGACCTCGTGCGATGCATGAATAGAAGTTAACTGACATAAAGACAGTCGCCAGTAGTAAACTAATTCATATATAGAATCACATTGTTTACCTTTTGTGACCTTTGAACGCCAAAATGTGCAGAGGTGTTTTCTTTCCTGGCATGTTCGTAAGATTTACATTGATACCTGGCACCTGGCACAGACTGTGGATGACTTGGTCCAGACCTTCAACGGCTGCCACAAACAGGGGCGTGCAGCCATCGTGGTCCCGCAGATTCACATCAGCCCCTACATATGTTTGGGAGAATGGGCGTGGTTCAGTAGAACTTATGGTGAGTCATTGTGCCACTCCATAAAATAATCAGATGTTTTTTATTTATTTATTTTTTTGTTATTAAATGTAACCACCACTTAACAATGGAGGAGAATAATGGTCAAGAGCAATGAACACAGTTGAACATAAATACCATCATAAAATTGTGTCATACAAAAGGATTTTTTAATCTATCTGTCTATAAAGCCTTTATATATAGTAAATCAAGTATAGCTTTATAAACAGCTGTCTCCGATAAAGTCAATTACTATTTGTCTATCTGCCTAGCACCTGCCTTCCGTCCGTATGTATATTTATCAAATCTATCTAAACTGTCTAATCTGTCTATCAGTCACCCATCTATCTGTCTGTTTTCTATATATAGATCTAAACATGTATAGATATATTATATAGAGAAAGAGAGAGAGAATGATAGATAGAGAGAGAGAGAGAGAGAGAGAGAAAGAGAGAGAGAGAGAGAGAGAGAGAGAGAGCATGATATATATATATAGAGAGAGAGAGAGAGAGAGGAAAGATATCATTTTAAAAGTTATGATGAAAGGTTATTGTTGATAATAAAACATTTGATAAATTACCAGCTTTGATCAGTTGATCGACTGCTACAGCTGTTTGACAGGCATAATGCAAGGCTGATCTTCCCTGTTGATCGACACAATTTACGTCACATCCTGTCTCAATCAGGGTCGCTATTGCCCCGTAGTGTTTGCCCCTTACGGCAAGAATCAAAGCAGTACTGCCGAATGAATCTCTGACATTGATGCAACAACCATATGAAACAAGCACCTGAAGAAAATGTTTCATGTATGCACATTATTGAGTTCCATTGTTATCAATATTTATAAAGCAGTAATCAATTCTGAATTTTTTTTTTTATTATTAAAAAAAAACAAACTTTGGTTAAAGTGCACACTAAAGTTCAACAAACAAAAAAATCCACTATTTTGCACGTGTTGTATGCTCCATTTGTATGCAACGTTTGTGTGCATCATTTATTGTTATATGATAATCTCAAGCGATTCTCTTTGTACTTCTACAAAATGTTAATTGAACGCTAAATTAATAGAATTATACTTCGCCATATTGAGTCTCACTAAATTAGAACAGGTCCAAATGTGAGTTGCAGAACACAAACACATCAACCCAGATACATAAAGTGAAAATAATTAAAAACGTAAATAATGAGATATATGACAAAATGTGTCAAACCTTTTCTTCATTAACATGTTTGTTAAATAATACTTTCTTAATGTCTGAGAATAGCCCCCCCCCCCTTCCTTTCTATGTTTCTGTTTCTTGGTAACACGACCATTTCAATTTTTGCCTGACATTTTTTTTTAAATTAAAAATAACAACTATCTGTTAATAATAAAAAAAAGTGTAAGTACACAAAACCCACAAGGTTGTGTTATAGAATGTTGTGTTGATTTACTTTTCTATGTGACAGTTTTACATTAAGCACAACTTAATAAATATTTTAAATGAAAGGAAATCAGTACTGGTATTAAATGATTTAAGAAAATGAATAGAAAAATTGGTCATATGAAAAATAAAATTATTCAATCAAATAAAAATTTCATTCAATTGTATTTTTGAAAATACGTAGAAGTAAATAAGGTGTGAGTTTTTAGGTATTGAAGTGAATGAGTGAATATTGTGTGAGTAGACTCACTTCCAGACACTCGTCTTTCCCCCACTTAGCTGCTACATGGAGGGGGGTATTGTTGCCGCTGCCCCTGGCATCCACCCTGGCACCACTGTCACACAACACTGCGGCCACTTTGTGGTGGCCCTCCTTCACAGCCAGGTACAGGGGTGGGTTGTTACTGACATCCTGAATGTTTGGGTCCGCCCCCGCTGTCGTGGCACAAAATTAGGTCTTACATTAGAGTGTGAAATAGTCTTACATTATAGTGTAAAATAGTCTTACATTAGAGTGTGAAATAGTCTTACATTAGAGTGTGAAATAGTCTTACATTAGAGTGTGAAATAGTCTTAATGAGAAATTGTCTTACTATTATTTTTACATAAATAGAAAAAAAAATTCATTGATAAAATTGTTTTTTTTTTTTTTTTTTTTTTTTTTTATTTTTGTTGTGAAAATAAACTTTGATTCCCATTAGCTGAAGAATCTTATTCTATATAAAATGTAGAGGCATATCTTGTAACGGGAAAGTCAAAGGAAGTGAAATATTTTAAAAATAGATTTAGTTATTATTTCTAAAAAAAAATGGGAAGGGAGACAGCTTTAAGCGAAATTGTCCTATTCAATATTTCCTTTGTTGTCTACCTTTCAATAAACATCGGACGCAATCGGCATAGCCTAAAGTACTTGCACAAATCAGAGATCTCTCTACGTCGTTAGGATGTGTCGGGCCACTGAGAATCAAGTTCAGAATTCTTGTGTTGTTGGCTTGAATCGCTGACAAAATGCTTTTAAAGAATAATTGAAACAATTCATTTATGGTTCTTTGTTTTATTTATTTTTTTGCTGAAAGTGTATTGATAAATTTTTTTTTTAAATACACAACTGAATTATTTGTATATCACTTCGAAGTTTCTAATAATTTATAAAACATTAAATAGAAAATATAATTTTAATATTTCAATTAAATAGCATTTAAATAATGGAATGCTTTTAAAGGTTTTTTTTTAAAAATATCATTAGCTCTTGAAGCTCCATTGGTGACTGTCAATTTTTTTTGTAAAAACTTTGTTTAGACTTGTACAATATTATAATGAAATGCAAGGGCGAAAACAGAATACATATACATGAAGGCTCTACTTGTATGAAGGCTCTACTTGTATGAAGGCCCTACTTGTATGAAGGTCCTACTTGTATGAAGGTCCTACTTGTATGAAGGTCCTAATTGTATGAAGGTCCTAATTGTATGAAGGCCCTACTTGTATGAAGGCTCTACTTGTATGAAGGCTCTACTTGTTTGAAGGCTCTACTTGTATGAAGGCTCTACTTGTATGAAGGTCCTAATTGTATGAAGGTCCTATATGTATGAAGACCCTACTTGTATGAAGGCTCTACTTGTATGAAGGCTCTACTTGTATGAAGGCCCTATTTTTATGAAGGTCCTATATGTATGAAGGCCCTAATTGTATGAAGGCTCTACTTGTATGAAGGCCCTATTTGTATGAAGGTCCTATATGTATGAAGGCCCTACTTTATGAAGGCTCTACTTGTATGAAGGCCCTATTTGTATGAAGGTCCTATATGTATGAAGGCCCTAATTGTATGAAGGCTCTATTTGTATGAAGGCTCTACTTGTATGAAGGCTCTACTTTTATGAAGGCCCTACTTGTTAGGGTTCGAAAATTACGCGTAAGATTGGAGGGCGTAATTTACGCGTAAGTTACGCCAAAATTACGCGTACCATTAATGCCCAATTACTTGAAAGTGTATGTTCCTTTTGTTGCTCACGCTCACTGATTGCTAGAAGGTGTATTTATAATAATGTTTTCAAATGTTTTTACTTGTAATTTACCGGTCATACTAATTTTCCCGTCGTCCACGTATTTCGTCGTGTACTGACTGCATCAGTGGTGGCTATCTTTGGCTGAGTAATACGGTCTACACGGGACGGGTGCAATGCGCCGCGAAATACGGCCACCGCGGTTGCCGAACTCAGCAAAAGACGGCACACGCGATCGATGCTGGGGCAATATGCAGCGTAATACGGCCGACGCGATCGACGAAAGCACTCTACACAGTAAAATGTTTTCTATACGTTTCATGACATTTGGAACATATATAGATAATGTTTAAAAATTATTATTTTTTTTTTTGATTTTTGGGTTTTATAACCTCCCCGTTTGGCTTGCGGCCGCTAGCCATACAGCTCATGGCGGCATTGTGTACTTTATCGCAAATTTTTATGATTTTGTCTTATTTTTAACCAGACTTTGGTTTCCTTATTGAAAATATTTATTTTATTATGTTTACTGAAACGATATAAACAAACAATATACTGTGCGGTTTACGCTGTTTTACCCAACAAATACTTCCGATTTAGGCTTGTGGACGGATGTCGATGGCAATCACTGTAATTAATTAATCGCCACTGTTAACACAACAAATTGCGACAGAAACAATTAAAAATGGCCGTCAAATATGCATTTTTTAAATTACCGTAATTTACGCGTAATTTTCCAAAATTACGTTACCGTAAATTACGCGTAATTTACGGTAACTTACGCGTAACGTTGCGCGACTTCGAACCCTACTACTTGTATGAAGGCTCTACTTGTAAGAAGGCTCTACTTGTATGAAAGCCCTACTTTTATGAAGGCCCTACTTGTAAGAAGGCCCTAATTGTATGAAGGCCCTACTTTATGAAGGCCCAACTTGTATGAAATTGGCAATCGTACGATTTGGGATTCGAACTAGTTAAAGGGTGACATTGAAATTTTAATTTACTAGTGTTTCTGTATTGTAATCATATCTATCTCCGAACCTTCACATTTAAACGACATTTTATAAAGGTAAACAAAGCAAGTTGCCGAGACCTACAGCTGGGATGAGAATGTCAGAAGTTAGGAGAAAATAAAAAAAAAGCTGACACGTTACCTGGTCATGGTTGATTGATTAAAAAACTACACTCTGGAAGGCGCAATCTAAAGAGATGTTCACACTGCAATCAAACAATCATATTTCATTCTTCTAATTACATCATAATTAATCATACAGTGGCGTCATAAATCGACACACAACTAACTACACACTGTGCAGGTGTGTTGCCTATCCTACAACGTGAGTACAGAAGTTGTTGAAGCTATCTTTAGATTCTCTTTTCTTGACGTACGGAAAATGACCTAGATTTTTCTTACATCCTGGTTATCGTTCTTGCGGGTAAAGTACAACTTAGAATAGGGGACTTAATACTGAATTTTGGCCATGTAATGTTTCACAGTGTTTATTTCCCTTTGATAACGTAAGAAAAACACATCAAGTAACTAACTATACATTTTAGCAGTTTTTTTTTTAATACATGTAGTCCTGAAAGTGTATTTTAAAGAGTTATTTATGTTTTTACTATGTATCTGTTGTATGATACTTCTATAATTAAGTGCCAGGTAGCTTGGAATTCTGTGGTTAAATACTCTAAGGAAAATCACAACAAGCTCAGGACTTGGTTCAATAACAACACAGACTTTAATAATTTATATTCAATCAACAATTAAAATGGTCACTGTTTACACTGCCGGCTTCATGGTCACTCTCTGCTGCTCTTACGTCACACAGTCACTTTTAATACGTAATCTATAGGGTGCGCTGGTATACGGGAATTCCCAATTCTTAGCGCACTACCAAGGGCATGAAAAGAGTTATACAACTGGCTATATATTACTTGAGTAAATATCCTGTCATGCTGTTTGGTTGACATAAGTAGTCAATAAAAAAAAATCTATATTATTTCTTATGAACACTGCATACTTCATTTCTTTGTCCAGCACTTCCGTGAAATTTAAGAGCCTAATCATGGCCGTAAGATTTGTATAGTGTGTCTATCCCTGGACTAGATATTTGTAAAGTGTGTCCATCCCTGGACTAGATATTTGTAAAGTGTGTCCATCCCTGGACTAGATATTTGTAAAGTGTGTCCATCCCTGGACTAGATATTTGTAAAGTGTGTCCATCCCTGGACTAGATATTTGTAAAGTGTGTCCATCCCTGGACTAGATATTTGTAAAGTGTGTCCATCCCTGGACTAGATATTTGTAAAGTGTGTCCATCCCTGGACTAGATATTTGTAAAGTGTGTCCATCCCTGGACTAGATATTTGTAAAGTGTGTCCATCCCTGGACTAGATATTTGTAAAGTGTGTCCATCCCTGGACTAGATATTTGTAAAGTGTGTCCATCCCTGGACTAGATATTTGTAAAGTGTGTCCATCCCTGGACTAGATATTTGTAAAGTGTGTCCATCCCTGGGCTAGATATTTGTAAAGTGTGTCCATCCCTGGACTAGATATTTGTAAAGTGTGTCCATCCTTGGACTAGATATTTGTAAAGTGTGTCCATCCCTGGACTAGATATTTGTAAAGTGTGTCCATCCTTGGACTAGATATTTGTAAAGTGTGTCCATCCTTGGACTAGATATTTGTAAAGTGTGTCCATCGCTGGACTAGATATTTGTAAAGTGTGTCCATCCTTGGACTAGATATTTGTAAAGTGTGTTCATCGCTGGACTAGATATTTGTAAAGTGTGTCCATCCCTGGACTAGATATTTGTAAAGTGTGCCCATCCCTGGACTAGATATTGTATCCTGTATCCTTAGACATCAATTCCCCTTTACGCTACATGCCACTGCATCATTACTACACACAATTCTTATAATAGCAATTTCTGGATAAAGACCGAAACAAACAAAAATGCCATTCAAGCTTATGTCGTTTGACCCGACGCTGGTAGCCACAACTGAACATAGCCGTCATTTAGAAAATATTTTAAACATTATCAATATATGTCTTTGTGGTGGTAAGATCACATCTGTTCTTTATGGACAGGCTTACTTGGAAACTGAACCCCCACAGCAAATATTTTTTTCCGACATCCCACCCCTGGACTCTTATTGCTGTATTTCGAATTGGCTTTATTTCATCTATTCAATGTCATCATAAAGAAGTTTTGGGGTTGTCCTGCCCGGTAGCGAGGGTTAAATTCAATTAAAAAATGTAAACCGTTTTAAGCAACAAAATAAAAAAAAAATTATCCGTTCCATAAACATCGTCCAATATCCTACCCGATATTATAATTTATTGTTCGTCAAAAACTATTTGTTACTATTATTTAGTCCTTTTTTTCTGACATCATCATTTTGTTACAACTTTGAATATTTGGGTCATTCGGCACCGTAACCATAGCTTGAAAATGAGGGGAAGGGTGTCCTCTACAAAAACATTTCTCTTTAAATTAGTGTATTTGAATGTAATATGTCAATAGATATATACATCAATACATTTCTTAATCCATACCTCTCTACTGGACAGGGCGCTCATTCAAGATGATAACATATTTTATAAACAATGTATTTAGCATTAGCTATGCAATCACTGACCCATCACTCTGGATATATGCATGTACCTGTGGCTAGTGATGCTAATTTTCTTAATTAACTAAGATAAATAGTAGGATCCCTCACTGTATGGTATGAATGTACACTATTATTTACCTTTTCTTTAGTATTTTGAGTCTAATCTATTGTGACATTTGTTTTCCATCCACTCGTGTCTGTATGTGTGTAGGTCAGACACGGGCCAACTGTGGGTCAAGTCTGTATGTGTGTAGGTCAGACACGGGCCAACTGTGGGTCAAGTCTGTATGTGTGTAGGTCAGACATGGTCAAACTCTGGGTCAAGTCTGCATGTGTGTAGGTCAGACACGGGTTAACTGTGGGTCAAGTCTGTATGTGTGTAGGTCAGACATGGTCAAACTCTGGGTCAAGTCCATTAAATAGCGCTCTTTTATAAATGACCAGTGCCATTACAATTGGTTCGCAATGTACACATGTCCTTTACCACAGAGACAAGACGTCACACTTTACCTGGCACACGTCACTGTTTCGCATTACCCATCCTGTCCCTGTCCCGTTTTCTGACGCCTGCTCAAATTTTCATAAGCTGAATCTTTTATTTTATTTATGACATCAGAACATTAGAACTTTAACATGATATTATTGAGATTTATAAAAGTAGAATTAAAAATTTAGATAAAACTTTATTTTAAAAAATAGAAAACGATCAAATATTTAAAAAAATCATAAAAATGATAGAAATTTGATGGAATTTTTAAATTGTAAATGCTAGTTAATAAAGTTTCGTTTCTAAATGAGGTTTGATATCTGTAATAATATCATAACGACACATTGTTACTTTAAATTAAATATTACAATTCACTAGTTCACCCTTAATATTTCTTACATGTCCTACATCTGTTGTGCCATCTTTTTTTTTTCCAGAAATACCGTAATTAATCTTATAAAGAACATTAAATGTGTGATGTTTTCAGTTTCAGTAAATGAGTAACAAAGACAACCTACACCTGTACTCGATGATATTCAACGGGAGGTCGATGAGATTTTGATTTAAAGATGAGATTTTGATTTAAAGATGAGATTTTGATTTAAAGATGAGATTTGATTTAAAGATGAGATTTTGATTTAAAAAATAAATTATTTACAGAGAACTAATGAGTATTCTTGATATTTATTATTTATCGTTAATACATAAAGCTATACATTTATATGTGATAAAAAAGTTCCATTAGCCCTAATGGGTCATCGGAGCAGACGTGTAGAATTCACCTGTTTCTTTACCAAAGCATATGAAGGGATGGTGGAGTTAGCACAACACCGAGTCGCTTTACTTTCCATAGCATTCAGCCAGGTACTAAAGGTTTGGTAGACTTAAGGGACGTTAACCAACTCTCATCAAGACCTGTACAAACAAACATTTTTTACAGATATTTTGCACTGTACAGTTAGTTGAAGTAATATTTTTCTTCTGTCGACAGTTTGAGTGTATGGCTGCACGAAATGATGAATGAATGTAATTACACATTTATTAGAGACAGACGTGAACAATTTATTTAAATTAAATACATGCACGTTATTGGAAGCATTTATCAACATGTCCCTTACAACAAATGAAATGTTAAAATAAAGATATCACGAAATATCTCTGGGACATTTCAGTTGGTTAATCCCTGAAAGCAGCATTAGGGGCTGTTTTATCTCAGATTGGGGGAGTAGGGGCGGAAAAAAGAAGAAAAAATTGGAAGTTAATCTTCATTATCTCCCATTTACTTGACCAATAATATAAACACCCCTTCCTTTTCTCTCTCACCCCCTCCCCCCATCCCATGTTATCCAATTTAACACTTTATTTCTACGCACAGGTGCGGGTTATCGTACCGCGATGGCGCATTGTGTGAACGATACCTGGGACGGCTTCTTTTTTTCCACCATCCCCCCTCACACCCAACCACCACCACAACCTCTTCAAACTTCTGTTTCTTCAATACCAGTGCAAGTGGAGATAAGGGCTCTGTCGAGTTATGTTCGGACAAAACTCGTGTCATAGGTCAGTGAAAATAAATGTAATTCTGTCATGATGCACACAAAAATATGACCAATAAAATACTGAAACATAAATTTATATATGTGTTGATTAGACGTAATCAAAGCTGATTCATCAAAAGATGCATAAAATCTAACCTCTCTCTCTCTCTTTCTCTATCTATCTATCTATCTATCTATCTATCTATCTATCTATCTATCTATCTATCTATCTATCTATCTATCTATCTATCTATCTATCTATCTATCTATCTATCTATCTATCTATCTATCTATCTATCTATCTATCTATCTATCTATCTATCTATCTATCTATCTATCTATCTATCTATCTATCTATCTATCTATCTATCTATCTATCTGTCTATCTGTCTGTCTGTCTATCTATCTATATATCTATCTATCTATATATCTATCAATCTATCTATCTATCTAGTTGTCTATCCGACCGCCCGTCTGTCTGTCTATCTACCTGTCTAACCATCCTTCCTTCCATCCATCAGACTGTCTGTCTGTCTATCTATCTATCACCCAACACAATTGTATTCCACATTGATTTAGCACTGGTATATCTATGAAACTATTACCCTCCACCCTACCAGCACATCTCTGCCATGTCTAACATCCAATCTCTATCTCATCGTGAAGACCCTGGCATCAACTGGCATGATATATTGCTCTCTAGTTTCTTGAACGTGTTGGCAATCCAACTTCTGCGGTGTTTGTTCTCGACATCTCCATGTGTCTGTCATCACATCCCGCAAATCTGCATGAACTGGATGCACATGTATACCAAAGAAAAAAACAAACATTTTAAATAGAGATCTTATGGTAGATAATTCCAATGTGGGAGAAAGTAAATGAGTACGTGCATTGTAAACATAATAAGATTTAAGTGCCCCCCCCCCCCAATGCATCCTGTGCTGCCTCCATGGTCATTGCACTATCGGTTTAGGCTTTTGATGAAGAAAGCCACTCAGAGGGGGTTTCGAGGATCTAAGAGATACAAATCTCATTTTTACAAGAACCTCAAAGATCGATGAATCAATCAATCGATATATATATATCTATATATATATATATATATATATCTGTCTGCCTGTCGGTCGAGCTCTATCAATGCTGCTTACACCGAACTATATAATACCTCAAATACACACAATTATAACTGGCCGAAAACTCCTGGTGACCGAAAAATCTCGTGTCCATTGAGGTCAGATAAACTATACTGTGTTATCTTTTCATCCCATATGTATCCAGTGTTGAGACAGTTTAATGGCCCCCTTCGGTAGCCTGGAATGATCATAGGGAGACCACAAGTCTGTCTCACTTGTGTTTAAGACTGAAGTGGCGACAGACGGCAGTGACTGCCCGCTTGTATCTGACCAATCTCGCACGCGACATGACCACCACCATGTGACCGAGGTAATACATAATACCACACATTAGCGAGTCTCTAGCTTCATATCTTCTTCAGTCATGAAGAGATGTTTATTCTTTTCTCCCGTATCGAATAAGTCGAATCACAAGTGAGGAATTGTCTTTCTGTCTGTCTTTCTGTCTGTCTTTCTGTCTGATCTACAGAGGCCAATTTAATGGTGGGCTCACCGGGGCCTGAAACGGTTTAAGTCCGGCTCAACTAAATTTAGCTATAATTCATTTTGTATGGCTAACGATCTTTGGCTCACATTGCCACACAATGTTGCTGATGGGGGGGGGGTAAAACTCACATCGAACACCAAGACAATGAAATTCAATATCCCCACAGCAATATACATTTATATCCCCCCCCACATCATAATATGATGACAAAGAAATATACGACATTATGTGAATTTGAGTAACTGTGGAGGTCTTATAAAATATTATCGGAACTACTAACTGAGATATATTATGTACACTTCGAACTAATCTGAGAACCTTTAAAAAATGGGAACTTTGAATTGATATGTAGGTCTTTATTTAACATTTATACGTATCATTTAAAGGTGCAAGTCATTTCAAAAATGACTTGCAGTTTTTTTTTAATGGATAGATTAAAATAGACTTTTGCAGTTCACCAAATTAGTCTACAAAGACTACACATATTTAGAATATTCAACAGTTCATTGATTGTTCCCAATATCCATTAATAAGTTCTGATCAAAGACTTTCAACTTTCCATTTTGATAACGACCCAAGTTTAAAAAGGTCATAAACTAAAATACACATCAAACAAAAAGAGAAACGTCACTTCTTGTGTCCATGGTCTCCGTTAGACTTAAATAAACCAAATGATTTGCACAATTTACACATGGATGCTTCAGACTAAGTAATTTTTTTTTTATAATCTTGATTCATACAGTAAAGTAGAAAAAAAAATCTTTCAACGTGAGGAAACAAATGATTTTTTTGTTAACTTCTAAATATTTTTTAATTCTCTGTTTGTGCAATAAAAAGGCAATAAATTTTCAATTATGTTTTCTTAGATTCAAAGTAAATGCTGAAAAGTCGATTATTGTTTTGGGGAAAGTTTGTAGACTTGTGGGATTAGTAACGCCTCCTTGCGGTTACCTTTTTATGAACATGTTTTCTTGTTATGTCCATGCTAAATCGTTGAGTCAAGAAATCCGTCACCTAAGGGGACTTAATCCCTACAGCACATCTGTTGTTCCGCGGTTAATGTTCTTTGCTAACAGCTGATCCATTTCTGAAGTGTTTTATAAAGTTTTTCATAGCAATAAATATTTTTCAAATTGTGTTCTATTTAGATCTATGTTATCTCTAGCCTTCGCAGACAACACATGGAAAAAAAATGGATTATTTTTAAATTGCACCAAAGGCTCACTTATAATTGATTTTATTATTTTTAATGTATAGAAATGTCTAGATTAAAGAAATATAAAACTAATCACTTGTTGAAGGAATATTGAATAAAGCCTTTATTCTTTTATCCTTATTTATTCTATTTATACTGACTATAAAATATGAACTTGTTGTATTTTTGTGTGTTGACTTTCGTTTTATTTCTATTCATTTGAAAAATAGCTTATTGCCGACTTAGTGTAAACAATATTGACATTATTAGTCTTTCAGTGATGCGATAAACAGTCTCTTTCAACATGGGCGTCCATGATTACTTCCACAGGGGGGGGGGATGATCGTGAGGTGTCCCCTGTAAGGATGGAATGAAATCTCTTAGATCCTGTAAACCACTAATCGGACTGTTAATATGGTGCCCTTCTTTTGTCCCCACCAGAGCCAAAAGTGCAATGGCCATGGAGGCACCAAAGGGAGATATAGCGGGGACTTTTACAATGACCTGAAATATCCATTGGTCATAAACGGAGATCGCGTCCGGGATACTCAGAAAATTTAGTACTTTACCACACGACCGTCCACCGTGTCTTCTAGTAATGAACTCGACTTTACCACACGACCGTCCACCGTGTCTTCTAGTAATGAACTCGACTTTACCACACGACCGTCCATCATGTCTTTGAGTAATGAACTCGACTTTACCACACGACCGTCCATCATGTCTTTGAGTAATGAACTCGACTTTACCACACGACCGTCCATCATGTCTTCTAGTAATGAACTCGACTTTACCACACGACCGTCCACCATGTCTTCTAGTAATGAACTCGACTTTACCACACGACCGTCCATCATGTCTTTGAGTAATGAACTCGACTTTACCACACGACCGTCCATCGTGTCTTCTAGTAATGAACTCGACTTTACCACACGACCGTCCATCATGTCTTTGAGTAATGAACTCGACTTTACCACACGACCGGCCATCGTGTCTTCTAGTAATGAACTCGACTTTACCACACGACCGTCCATCATGTCTTGTAGTAATGAACTCGACTGTCAATCGGAGGGCCAAGAGCTCCATCTCCCAAAGTTTATTTCTCAGGTCACGGTGAAACATTCTTTTACATGTTCCCCTTGGTGCTTCCATGGGCATAGCACTATTAACTATGCTTGGGCACTTCAAAATAGTATCATAGTGGTTTAAGATAAACGCCTCATCCGTACAGGGGACATAACACACTACTTCCTCCTACTACAAGTGTGAGCCTCTCAGGTTAAATCCCCTTGATGACAGCCAGGTGCACCTGTTAGTTGTAAGTTCTTCCTTCTCATTGAATGTGTACACTTTCTTTTATTTAGTTTGTTGTCCTCGGTGACTTGTGTATGAAACTGTCGCTGACCATCCTCTCAATGTCATCATAACTTGATTCAGTTCATCAAGACTTCGTATACTAGTGTTACCGTTAATCTTGGAACAAATAAGTTTATCTCCATCGTTTGATGGGCGGATACGATGTTTTCATTGTAGTGTCATTTCTTGAAAAAAACCCAACAAGTAATAATTTATGCAATAAAATTTCAATAAAGGTTTGTTTTTTTTAAAAGTAAGTGTAATAGCGTATTGAACCTTTCAGATTTTTCTGGAGTTGTTGACGTTCACATAGCACAAAGCCGTCGTGAATTATTTCTTTATTTACTTTACGCCAACTCGCTGAATCGGGTAATCCTGGATTATAAGAGAGATAATCCTACCACACTGATGTAAGGCTCCAGTTGTTCACTCATGATGTTTGAAATGGACCGTTTCTTACATTTATAATAACACTTTATTTCCCGCGGTCTTTTAATGTATATTTTATTGACTGACAATGAAATATATTGGAGGTTACTTAATGTACAATGTGGGGTGTACTTTTATATTTGAGAAGGGTGGATTCAGAATTTCACCACTCTTTAGGAAAAGATTCATTTGTTTCACTTGTCCATTTCCCTACATTTGAGTTTAAGTTTTTAGTGTTAAAAACATTTTTTTTAAATAATTTACGCCCATCATCACCTTTATAGATTGAGTTGACCGTAGACGTAAATGGTTGCAGTTAACAGTTTAACTATTAGGGAGATAGAGTGCTGGGTTGGGGCTGAGGGTGGGATATTGATATTCAATGAACCTTTCTTCAAAATTTACTCACTCATTGTGATACATATGTCATTAACTAATGAGGAGATGAAGAGACATTCAAAAAAGTAAAATATTCTTCTGTTCTATGGTGTATAGGCTCACATTGTCACACAATATTGTTGGGGGTAAAACTCAACGAACACCAAGACGATGAAATTCATTATCTCCAAAGCTGTATACATTAATATTCCGCCCATCTTAATAAGATGACATCGGTAGACCAGACAGACTACCATGAGACGATTTCACTGAACCAGACATTGACCACCATGAGATGATTTCACTGAACCAGACATTGACCACCATGAGATGATTTCACTGAACCAGGCATTGACTACCATGAGATGATTTCACTGAACCAGACATTGACCACCATGAGATGATTTCACTGAACCAGACATTGCGTATCATGACAATGTCTTAAGAAGCTCTCTCTCTCTCTCTCTTTCAGTGATAACTGCTGGCTGAGACTTAGTCTCTTAGAGACCGTGAGATCAGGCTCGCTGTGTGTCTCTCAACATCTGGAGACTGCCATAACGGCCAATAGCAGGCGAGCTACCTGACTGGTCCACCCTGTGGTCCACCCGCCCGGAGCACTCAAAAAGCACATGATCCACAGGTTCCTCCACTTCTCTGCAGGGTCAGCAAAGGGAATCGACACTGGGCCTCAACCTCCCAAAGAACGCACCTATAAGACTATGTCCAGTACAAAACGGGACAATTAGTGCCTGCTCGATCCTCCGGATCCCCCACCACGGGTCAGTTTTGGATGGCCGCTCAATCTGACTGCGGACATTTCTGCCCGTCACCCAATTGTCCAAACTCGAGAACCACCTAGTTCGCTCAAAGACCCTGATCTTGGCACACGCTGCCTCAAGTGAGCTCTTATCCGCACCCACGGGCTGCGCTTAGGCATGAATCGACTTTGTAAGGAAGTTGGCCCGGTCATTCTCGGCCACGTCCATATGCCCGGGAATCCACTGAAGTGTCACTAAAACACAATGCTGGGACCTACGATCTTGTATAGCCTCCACCATGGCTTCCAACCGCTCGGGTCATTCTGCCGTCCCTGTTACGGCTTGAAGAACAGAGAGCGCATCAGTCAGGATAACAATGCTCATAGCCGCTAGGATAACAAGTACTGTCTTGAAGACGAACCCCCCCCCTTCCCAATGTGTGCCACTGCCTCTACTATGGCTGCCATCTCTGCCTCATACGAACAGAGGGAACCACATGGCCCTGTGAGATATCTCTTTCCTCTAACTCCCACTCTTTTTTTCTCTTTCTATCTCTAACTCTTTTAATCACGTTGTCTCCCCAATCCTCCCCCCTCTCTCTCTCTGAGTCTGCTGGACATTGAAGCCATGACTATAACTAAGCCTCTTTGCGTGTGTTGACGAATTTAAAAACTGCAAAACTGTTTATTGTTTTTCCATGTTTACTTTGTTGACCCGTGAGCATAAATCCGTTGATTGGTTGCTGAAGACATGCTAAGCTCAAGAACATCAAATGCGGTAGACAAAGAGTTGTAAAAGAAGGGTAACAACCCACTGGTGGGTACCAGCAATATTTTATTTAAGTTATAATCGAAGGATCAGGAATTTATTTATGCATATATTTAAATCAATTTCTCTGTAAGCTACAAAAGTAAATTTTGTGTAAATCTTCAAAGTAAAAGGGAGCATTATTTGTCTCTCAATATATACACACACATATACTGTGTACTTTTTCTAAAAAAAAAGGTGCAGGAACTCCTATTTATGTCCCTTGTGTCATAAAGAAATAACACTGAAAATATAGTGCAGTAAATTTTTTAATATATCAAAGAAACAGAACTACAAGGTAAAAAATGGTGTCGTAACGCCGGTTCGGTGCGTTTCGCCAGAAATAAAGCAATGTATATATAACTAATTAATTAATGACATTCATTTTGTTCGGGAAACCAAATTATATTGTTATATTGTTATATTGTTGTTATATTGTTATATTGTTATATCGTTGTTATCTCTATACTTATAAGACGCATTTGTTGTCTGTCTGTTCCGTTATAACTCAAGATCCAGAAAACCAAATAACGTGAAATTTGTTACACATACACATAATTACATGGGAAAGGTTATAGGACATGTTTCGTTTCATCTCGATGGGTAGTTTAATTGTAATTAATTATTTTAGTATTTTACTATATAATTCCTCTGTGACGTCATTCCTCCCTTCCTTTCTCTTTCTTCCCTCCCTTATATCGTTATATCGTTGTTATATTGTTATATTGTTATATTGTTATATTGTTATGTTGTTGTTATATTGTTATATTGTTGTTATATTGTTATATTGTTATGTTGTTGTTATATTGTTATATTGTTATATAGGGTTGCGTACAATTTTGAGAACCACTGCACTAGTTTCTTTTGCTTCTATACAAGAGAGGTACCTTATAACTGAGTACTTATAGCTGAGTACTTATAACTCAGTACTTATAGCTCTGTACTTATAGCTCAGTACTTATAGCTCAGTACTTATAGCTCAGTAGTCTACTTAGGATTTTGAAATGAAAGCATTGTAGACATTTTATGATTGCAAAAATGTAAAAGGGAAGGAAATATTCTTCTAATTAAAATTAAGACATTCTGCTCATATCACTGAGGAGAGGGTGCTGCTCTCGCAATCGAATCACGCATCTTCCATTTTCTAATCATTTAGTCATAAAAAAAAATTCACCTCTGGTCTTAAAAAGTCAATCAGGGGATGCATTAATTTTCTTTCATGAAAAGATTACTCAGGAGTTACCGTTCCCGTGATTGTTTTTTTTTTTTTGCATTTTCTTCACGATCACGTGCAAATTCAACAAGAAAGAAAAAGAAATATTGGTAAGAACAAAATATGTGTTTGAGTCAGTAACATGTGTGATGGTCATTATATTGTGTGGCTGCCATTATATTGTGTGACTGCCTTTATATTGTGCGACTGCCATTATACTATATTTAAAACTCATAGGAAACGTCGCACTTTTAATTACCAACATAGTAGGGCCAAGTGAACAATTGTTTGTAGTCGCTTGTTCATGTGCACAGGTGGAAAATGATTTGAGGATTGCATGTTACTAATTGTATGAGTAAGTGGAGCCGTAAACAATCAGCTGACCATAACAATGTGGTTACATATGTGAACGATTTATCAACCCATAAGTGTATGGGTGCAGCTGTTAAGAGTAAATTTAACAAAAGTGTTTAGGTACATATGTCAATTAACTGTTGACCATAGGTGTTTGAGTACTTCTGTTAACAGCAATCAGGTGATCATAAATATGTGGCACTATTGATGTTAACAAACAGTTGGCCATTAATATGTGGTACCACATGCTGTTAACAATCAATTGACCTTACTATTTTGGGTAGAATTATTTATCATAACTGGTTGGTAAGCCCTGGCCACAATCAGTTGACCATAACGGTGTGAGTTTAACTATTCTAAGTCTGCTGAAGTTAGGTATCCTATAGGCTTGTACAGTTTTTACAACTCCACTTACTTTTCATAGGTTCAATGTGCTCATTCTATCCGACCTTAATTTTGTTAAATGTTCCTTGTTAATACAAGGAATACAACTCTTTAAGGTAGTAAAGATTCCTCTGAGATCATTAGTGCTATCGGAGGAGATGAATTAGATTTCACATACTACGGCATATTGTGTGGCCAGTACAATGTTCCCCATACTGCGGCATATTATGTGGCCAGTACAATGTTCCCCATACTGCGGCATATTGTGTGGCCAGTACAATGTTCCCCATACTGCTGCATATTGTGTGGTCAGTACAATGTTCCCATACTGCTGCATATTGTGTGGCCAGTACAATGTTCCCCATACTGCTGCACATTGTGTGGCCAGTACAATGTTCCCCATACTACGGCACATTGTGTGGCCAGTACAGTGCCATCCACCATTTGATCTTCATAAAATGGCTATTATGCTGACATAATCTAAACAAAATTTTGCAACAATGGTCTCAAATAGTTTGTTTACAATTTTTTTCTCCATGAACGAAAATAATACACCCATATGCAGGCCACACACGTTTAACATATAACATATGTATTAGTTGTTTTATATCTAAATACTGGTTTCAGCTATGTAATTCAATACCGAGTAGACTCATGATCAAAATATCTAATGTTTACGTTAAGGATTTCATACATTGATCTTTTTATTCAAATTCCCAAATTTCTCCACATTTACTTTACAGTACGAAATATGTAACAACAATTTTTAGTACATGTATACTTTACAGTACGAAATATGTAACAACAATTTCTAGTACAGGTATACTTTACGGTACGAAATATGTAACAACAAAAATCTAGTATACTTTACAGTACGAAATGTGTAACAATAATTTCTAGTATTAAAAGAAGGTAAACAAACAATCAACATTTTATTAAGTTTAGTTTATGTAGGGACATTTTTTTTTAAAATTTACTAGTTTGGAGAGTTGGCACTTAGTATTATTGGTATTTTTCGTTTCTTTTTCATTGTAGTACTGCAGGTATATGGGAATCTATTCTTTTTTTTTTTTTCTTACAAAGAGGTAAATTCTTTATGAAAGTGAAACAATTCTAGAGCAGGTGACATACATTAATAATACTTGGCTGTTTGAACATTTCAAATTATAAATAAATATTGCATACAGCGCTGGTGTTTCCTAAAAATTCATTGCACCTGTTTCCTTTATCTTAAAAAACCTTATTTGTTATAACACCGTATAACGACACACATTGGCAAGATAGTATCATTATGATAATCTCAATAATACATTAAAAACATCACGTGAATTATACTGTAAAAAATAATAATTGCCCTTTCCTTTAGAGACATTGAGAAAGGGCCTTAACTCTTGCATGTTCTGCAGCTATTAAAACGTAATAATAGTCTCCCCTCCTTGGCCCGAGTCCAACCGAAAACCATTATGACTTTGTTACATGAGGGGACATAATCCAAAGTTATAAAAAAACTTTAAAAAAGTCTACGTTTAGAACAGTGCACCTGTTGAGTTCTGGCAGAGTACAACATGAACTTTAAAGAAAGGGAGACACAGTCTGTAGGTGGCCAAATACTTTTATTTTTACTGCTGGTATCGACCTCTATGTCTAAGTTTTAAATATAAATACATTTCTCCCCTCCCCCCTCCCCCACACTTCCAACTACTCCCAACACGCAACATTTTGTAACTTCAAAACAACAACTTCAAACGGAAAAGGCCGACAACCTGAGGGATTGTTTCACTTCAAGTGGAGATAATTGCCTTCACACTCCAACGAGATCCGCCATTTTGGCCTGTGTAGACACGGTAATCTAACCAGGTAGGTCTGTTTGGAATATATATGCCAGGTTTTTTTTCTCCTTGATTAACCCCCCCCCCTTCCTCTCTCCCCAACGGGTGGTGTTTTTCTCTCTCGTCCCCGAGCATGGCGATGGCAATCTCTGAAAGACTTTGGGTCAAACTTAGACGTTCCAAAGTCGTCATAGAAAACGAACCACGCTAAAGAGATTGCTATCTGTGTTGCTAACGTTTTCCACGCCATTATCTTCCTCTCTCTAGCCAACAATCCCTCAACGATTCATTCTGCAATAAATGTCTCTATCTTATAATACATTTTATTCTAATATCCCCTTCCCCTTTTACAAGCCCCCACCCCCTCCACCATGGGATACCTTTTAACCTATAACCCCAGAAATATGTCAGTGTTTCTAACTTGTTAAATACTTATCAAAGTAATATACCTTTTTTTTAAAGTTCAGAGCTAGTCCTTATAGAGTAAAAACGCAGGCCACCTACAGTAATGTCAATCAAGTATTTAGAATAGGTTTAGTGGTGATAGGTATCTTCGGTTTATGTGATATATGGTGAGACTGGCATGAGTTGCCAGCCATCACATTCTGTGACGTGTCCTCAGAGTACATGTAGTAAGTACTTGACATTGTTTTTAATAGCTAAGTTTATTTTAAGATCGACTACCATGAAAACTTGTCCAACACGGTGATGTTTGGGATGGGTGGGCTAGGGAAAGATCAGAAATGGACATTTGTCCACCCCAGAGTCGCCACAAGGTGGACACAAGTGTATAATGTAACAACTTTGTGACGACCCCATTTTGAGAAATATTAAATACAAACAAAAACATACAAAAAATAAGTAACAATAATGGATAATAATGTTATGATTTAAAGCATGAGCGCTAAATATAGATTAACTATGTCATTTATTTCTGGCGCTCACTTTCATCTAGTTAAAGGTGTATATGATGGAAGTAATATATATATATATATATATATATTTAAATACAAATATGTGTTTGTGTATGTGTGTGTTTGTTTGTACTTTTTGGTAAACTATAATTAAATCCTACTTACTTTTTAGTGTCGTCCAACATCCCACCTCGTCCAACATCAATTTCGTCCACCATTCAACCTCATTCAACATCAATTTCGTCCAACATCAACATGATCTGTATGATGTACTGATATCGTTTAACAATTTGCTTAATTAATCAAGTCATGTTTTTCTAAATTGTTCAACTCCAAGATTCCCAGTAAAACAAGTAAAGTTCCCTTAGCCCAATCGGGTCATCGGGTCACATGAAATGTAGAATTCACCTGTTTCTATAACATCGGCATATGAAGGGATTGTGTGTTTAGTACAACGCCCATCCACCGTTACTTCCTCAACTTACGTCAGGTACCCATTTAAACCTGGGTGGACTTGTGGGACGACTTTGAAACAAATTTCATCTGGACAAATTTACATGGTTCTCACCACTCGGCCAGCCGTCCTACTTGATTCTTAGTGGTTTTAGTAAAATAAATTCAAGAAAAAGACTGTATGTCATTATATATGAAATATGTCGTTTTATTAAGTCTGACTAATTACATAGTGATTAATGCTAATACTTTAATTATTGTAATCTTCTTGCGTTAGTAAAATAATACAAGTATTTCAAAATATGATTTAAATCGCTAAAAATAAAATAAAAGTCAACCTGTCTACAAAGTTATGACACTGACTAGGTCACATGACACTGACTAAGTCACATGACACGGACTAGGTCACATGACACGGACTAGGTCACATGACGCCGACAAGGTCACATGACACTGACTAGGCCACTAACTAAATCTCTGCCAGGTAAAGAAATGACTCTATGGATGAATGATCCAGGCTGATAATAAAAAAGTTGACCATTTTCTATGTTTTACAGGCCTTAACTTCGTTTCATTACAGGAGAAAAAAAAATTTCACCATCGGTAGCGTTTTGAATATTTTGTTATTAATAATTGAAGTTAAACATTTCTTTTTTTATATTTTAGTATTTGTCATTTGGAAAATGAAATTCTTGCAATCCCCCCGCCACCCCGCAGTTTTAAAAAATGTATTACAAAATGTTAGAATGTTACAAGAAAGTAATTTGTAGGTGGTATCAGCTGCCCCCTAGTGTATACCAGGTGGTGGTTGATAAAGAAGTGACAAGAAACAGTTCCATACAATTTTATTAACCTGACGATCAAGTCAGTAAGACTTTCTGTGGTGGTGGGGGGGGAGGGGTGGGATTAAATTGACAGTCAGATAAGATTCATTTTCATTTTAGCCGTTTCGTTATTCTGTTGTTTAGGAATTTCGTTTTGTAATTGGGACAGCTGTAAGAGAAAGGGAGTTTAATCTTGTCATGTAGTTAAATCCCCTTGCTGTTGTTCAGCTTCAATATCTTGTCTGTTTATTAACTCTGCCAGATTAAAAAGCTGTGTTTATCGACATAGTCCCAACACAATCTTCACCCCACTCAAAACTTCTAAGGCTGTGATTTCTAATTAAGGTGACATGCCAGATTATCTAACTATGTGTGTATGTAAACATATTTTTTTTATGTCTTAACTCACAATATTGGAAGCTATGAAAATAAGACGAAGCCTGCCTAGAACGAAACATTGTTCCCCTTATATCTCCATCACCATTGGAGACAATATCCTCCCCTTTCAGACACTTTACCTATATATAATTTCATTCTACATTTCAGATGTATATACCAATACCATATTTCATAAGACGTACACACTATATTTCATAACATTTACACACTATATTTCATAACATTTACACACTATATTTCATAACATTTACACACTATATTTCATAACATTTACACACTATATTTCATAACATTTACACACTATATTTTATAACATTTACACACTATATTTCATAACATTTACACACTATATTTCATCAAATGTATTAAGTATAATATATCAGACATACACCAAACCTACGCAATTCATTTCATCCGACTTACTTATTGAGTAATATCAGACTGGGTGATAAATTATCAGACTCTATATGACGGAGATAAACTGTTCAAGAAGATAACACACGTAGCTATCAATATGTTTTTTGAATGGTATATAGTACAGAGAGAATTGCGTCTAGAGAGAAGGCCAATATGTGAATTATTCTAGAAGAATTAAGAAGAGTTCAACATCCGCAGAAATTCTCTAATGTCCGAAATATTTTTTCTCTAGGCTGCTATATCTCTTCAATGTCTCTAGGTTAACTTCTACATCTCTCCAATGTATCTAGGTTAATTTCTACATTTCTCCAATGTATCTACGTTTACTTCTATATCTCTCCAATGTATCTACGTTTACTTCTATATATCTTCAGTGGTTCTAGATTAACATCTACTTCTCTTCAATGTCTCTTGTTAACTGCTATATTTCTGTATTTTTATTGATTTTTTAAATGATTTTTTCACATAATAAGATAGATAGAAAATATATATGTAACATGTAATAATATAAATGTATTTTTATTTCATTAAACCATGTTCAATAAACAAAAAAAAGTTACCATTAATACCTGGAATAGTCCTGTAAATAAAAAAAGTTACCATTGATACCTGGAATGACTTGTAAATAAATTAAATTACCATTGATAACTGGAATAGTCCTGTAAATAAACAAAATTACCATGGATACCTGGAATAGTCCTGTAAATAAATAAAATTACCATTGATAACTGGAATAGTCCTGTAAATAAACAAAATTACCATCGATACCTGGAATAGTGCTGTAAATAAACAAAGTTACCATCGATACCTGGAATAGTGC
Source organism: Bulinus truncatus (assembly GCA_021962125.1). Classification (NCBI taxonomy): domain Eukaryota; kingdom Metazoa; phylum Mollusca; class Gastropoda; family Planorbidae; genus Bulinus; species Bulinus truncatus. The sequence continues at coordinate 3,407,635 of JAGDYQ010000103.1, forward strand.
TGTAAATAATTAAAATTACCATTGATAACTGGAATAGTGCTGTAAATAAACAAAGTTACCATCGATACCTGGAATAGTGCTGTAAATAAACAAAGTTACCATCGATACCTGGAATAGTCCTGTAAATAAACAAAGTTACCATCGATACCTGGAATAGTCCTGTAAATAAACAAAGTTACCATCGATACCTGGAATAGTCCTGTAAATAAACAAAGTTACCATCGATACCCGGAATAGTGCTGTAAATAAACAAAGTTACCATCGATACAAGCTGGAATAGTCCTGTAAATAAACAAAGTTACCATCGATACCTGGAATAGTCCTGTAAATAAACAAAGTTACCATCGATACCTGAAATAGTCCTGTAAATAAACAAAGTTACCATCGATTCATGCTGGAATAGTCTTGTAAATAAACAAAGGTACCATCGATACCTGGAATAGTCCCGTAAATAAACAAAGTTACCATCGATACTTGCTGGAATAGTCCTGTAAATAAACAAAGTTACCATCGATACATGCTGGAATAGTCCTGTAAATAAACAAAGTTACAATCGATACCTGGAATAGTCCTGTAAATAAACAAAGTTACCATCGATACATGCTGGAATAGTCCTGTAAATAAACAAAGTTACCATCGATACCTGGAATAGTGCTGTAAATAAACAAAGTTACCATCGATACCTGGAATAGTGCTGTAAATAATTAAAATTACCATTGATAACTGGAATAGTGCTGTAAATAAACAAAGTTACCATCGATACCTGGAATAGTGCTGTAAATAAACAAAGTTACCATCGATACCTGGAATAGTCCTGTAAATAAACAAAGTTACCATCGATACCTGGAATAGTCCTGTAAATAAACAAAGTTACCATCGATACCTGGAATAGTCCTGTAAATAAACAAAGTTACCATCGATACCCGGAATAGTGCTGTAAATAAACAAAGTTACCATCGATACAAGCTGGAATAGTCCTGTAAATAAACAAAGTTACCATCGATACCTGGAATAGTCCTGTAAATAAACAAAGTTACCATCGATACCTGAAATAGTCCTGTAAATAAACAAAGTTACCATCGATTCATGCTGGAATAGTCTTGTAAATAAACAAAGGTACCATCGATACCTGGAATAGTCCCGTAAATAAACAAAGTTACCATCGATACTTGCTGGAATAGTCCTGTAAATAAACAAAGTTACCATCGATACATGCTGGAATAGTCCTGTAAATAAACAAAGTTACAATCGATACCTGGAATAGTCCTGTAAATAAACAAAGTTACCATCGATACATGCTGGAATAGTCCTGTAAATAAACAAAGTTACCATTGATACCTGGAATAGTCCTGTAAATAAACAAAGTTACCATCGATACATGCTGGAATAGTCCTGTTAATAAACAAAGTTACCATTGATACCTGGAATAGTCCTGTAAATAAACAAAGTTACCATTGATACCTGGAATAGTCCTGTAAATAAACAAAGTTACCATCAATACATGCTGGAATAGTCCTGTAAATAAACAAAGTTACCATCGATACATGCTGGAATAGTCCTGTAAATAAACAAAGTTACCATCGATACCTGCTGGAATAGTCCTGTAAATAAGCAAAGTTACCATTGATACCAGCTGGAATAGTCCTGTAAAGTTTTTAGCACTGACTTACGTTTGAAAAATACATTTTATTTTGAAGATCGTCCTAAATATTTTGAATTTTTTAGTAGAATCATTCTAACATTTAGTGTTAAGGACAATCATTTAAACATTTAGTGTTAAGGACAATCATTCTAACATTTAATGTTAAAGATAATCATTCTAACATTGAGTGTTAAGGACAATCATTCAAACATTTAGTATTAAAGACAATTATTCTAACATTTAGTGTTAAGGACAATCATTCTAAAATTTGAATTCTGGGCGGTCAATCACAATAGTGTATTAGGGGGGGGGGCAGCCCCGTAGCGTGAAAATTCTACAGGAGGGGCCAGGCATTTTACAGCCGGGGCCAGGCAATAGCAGGGGCCAGGTAATGCATTTTAATAAGTAGAACAAATAAGCAGGGGGCAGACAAAACGCAAGGGGGCCCGGTCCCCCTGGCCCTCCGCACGGTAGTGTCTCAAAGTCTAAGTGTCTCAAAGTCAAAGTGTCTCAAATGTCAAAGTGTCTCTCTATTTGAGATTTAAAATTCTTTCTGAATCACAATTGTATTGATGCTTTGATTTCATTTAACCCACAACACTTTGCAAATAAAAGATGCAGGAAGATAACACAACTTTTAATTTTTACTTTGCTATATTTGGTTTCAGGCAGTTATATTTTACACTTCATTGAAACAGGTGAAAGTGAATGTCGTATCCAGTGAACTTGGTTTGGGCCAAAGTAAACATCAATTAAAGCACGCCTGGTTGGATAAACGAAAAATACAAATTTAACGCTTTTTTTCACCTCTTAATAGCTTATTTCTCCTGTACATTAAAGTAAGAGTTATTTCACATGACTCAACCAGTTAGAGTGATTCAGATTAACGCAGGTGTTGTCCAATGCTGGCAGTCAGTGAAGAAAGAAGTATGTTTGTAATTGCCTTCTATAACATTACAAAGTTTGTCCTATAAAGATCAATAACACAACATAAGAAGTTATGTATTGATTGAGTCCGTACATAACAAACACTTAAGTGGTTAAGTCAAAAAGAAACACGTAAACACTTTACTTAATATTCCCTTGATACAATCTTAGTCACGTTTGTTTAGAGCCGTGGATTGCAACGTACTCTGCAGGGTGAGAACCGTTGTTTAAAGACTAGGTCTAATGTATAGAATTTGCTAAGATGGATTGCTCCCGCCTTTCATATACATGTAGGCTATGAGTAGTATGTGTATTTTTCGTATGTGTATGCGTGACTGCTAATAATCAAAGCCTGTTAGTGTAAATATAATTACTTCTGTGTCACCACTTGATGTAGATACAAACAAGAACGATAGCTCCTGCATTATTTTACTAATATCTTGTGTTGTTTCCCTTAGATGCTTTGACAACAATAGAAAATAGATACGGAATATATCTTTTTTAAACAAAGCTATTTATTAGAACACAGTGGCTACGGTAACATCAAGACGGAGTTCGTATTTTTTTTTCCGGGTTACATCAATAGATATTGCTCCACACCCTAACCCTTTCTCTAACCCTAACCCTATCCCTATCCCTAACCCAATCCCTAACCCTAACCCTATCACTAACCCTAACCCTATCCCTATGCCTAACCCTAATCCTAACCCTTTTCTTAACCCTAATATAATTGGCGGTGCCCGAAAAAAATGAGTACTCCCGCTAACCTTAATATAATGGCGCTTGATGTTACCGTAGCCACTTCGTTATTAGAATGCAGTAAAAAGTTAAAAAAAATAATAATTCTTAGCTCATATACAAATGTATATAAACTATCAACAATAAAATATAAGGTTACTTGTCCATCTAGATCAGTGCTTCCCAAACTTTCGACATGTATAATAATGAGTACCCTTTGTAAAAATAAATAATTACCTACCTTTTCTACGGTTCTGGTTTCCCCTCATTTCATTATTTCCGCTTTAGCCGTGTAGGTTTACCCAATGTTCTCAGCCCGGTGCGGTGCGTACCCACACAAAACTCGTGGCGTTACCCCTAGGGGTACGCATATCACAGTGTGGAAAACACTGATCTAGATAAAGAGAATTTTTTTAATTTAAACAATAGGTATATGATCTAGTGAATTATTTGAAACATTTTTTTGTTAATAATTTTGTTTGTTTGTTTTAGTATTGAAAGATTGTGTCTGTGTCTTATTTTATTTTTTTAAATACTAAGTCTGCATAATAATGGCTACATTTAAGTGTGAAGCAGTCAATGCCGTAAGAAAATTGTATTCTAATTATTGTGCTAAAATGTTACACTAAAATTTGTTTTCAATTGAACTTCCGTATCAATTTAGCAAAGTACTCCTCATCCGGGTTTTTTCAATTATTAAAAATTACTGAACAGTAATTAGCTTTGTTATTCTACAAGTTTTTGTTTTTTAAAACAAAAGTATCAAAGTCTAATATTGTAATCGATTATAAACACGTATTTAAATTTTAAAATATTCTAACTAAACGACCGAAATTGATTTACAAAATTATAACACATATCCTTATTAAAAAAAGAGATTGAATCTAATTTTAAAAAGCTTGTAAATATTTCTTTGATCCTTTGTATCAACTTCTGAGAAAATTTGTTAAAAAAAAATTAGTTTTGCAAATAGGAAGGGAGAGGGAGTTCTCAGCACTTAAACATGTGTTTGTTATCAGTCTTCTGATACTAACACAGGACATGGGAAAGTTTTTGTTGTCTGGAGGAGTTACACTTAACGACAGACAGAACTTACATTTTGACCTAGTCATTATAGGACACATACACGTTTATGTATTGACAGACAGAACTTAACTAATATGTTGACATATGTCATTGTAGGACACATACACATTTATGTATTGACAGACATAACTTAACATGTTGACTTATGTCATTATAGGACACATACACTCAGGCACGCCGATGGGGGGTCAGGGGTGTCATTGCCAGGGGCCCACATCTGTAAGGGGCACGGCCGCCCCGACCGTGCCAATTTTTTCACGACTCATTGTTTATTGAGGGTACGTCATGACAGCCGATAGCAGCCAATCCGAACGAAACTTAAAAATTCAGTCGACTGGTGAGGCTCGTTAGATATCATAAACCAATCAGAGTGTGAAATGGTGTATAGCTATTTTTAGACATTACTTGAAATCTGAGTATGATGTGTGCCATCATAGAAATAGTCATAGAATGAAGATGAAGTGGTACCGGTGGAAAAAGTCATAGAGTTATGAATAGATTTCCATAGAAATATTGTGAAATTCTATTAATAACTCTAGGCCTTTTTCCACCGTTCTACTAGTCCGCTGACAGTCAGAACGAATTTATTCACTGCTGTGCGCAAAAAGTCTCGATGCTATACTATATGAAGTTGAATCAGCGAAATACTACTCAAGTATTGTGGACGCAACACCGGATTCCGCTCACGTTGAGCAGACCGTTTTCATTTTGCGGTACATACATCTAAACACTGACTTGGATACCTTTGAACTACATGAGAGATTCCTTGCATTTGTGGACTGCAACAAGAAGACGGGAGAAGATATAGCTCAACTAATCATTGACACGTTGAAAAAACATAACATACCGCTTACGAACTGTCGCGGCCAAGGATATGACAATGGAAGCAATATGAGTGGTTCGTAAGAAGGCGCTCAAGCAATTATACTGAAGAACAATCCTTTGGCAACGTTCTCATCATGTGGCTGCCATAGTTTGAAACTGCTGCAGTCAAGAGAAGCAACTCTTGATGTCGAAGTTGCTAATATTCGTGACCTCATTGGCGACTTAAAACTGCTTCGATCCAAGTGGGATGAGATATTGTCTGAAAGCAAATTTGTCGCTAAGAGCTGCGGTGTTGAACTTTCCCTGTGTTTGGCAGAGACAAAACGCAAACGAAGACGACAATTGCGATACAAAACGATTCTCGACAATGATGATCAGCAGGATCGACACGAATGACTGCGAATTTAACAACACGATACGAAGCGGCAAAGACTTTGGACGAATTGTTCGGCGTTCTGTGGAAATATCATGATATGAATACAGAAGACGTCCTCATCGCAGCCAAGAACCTGGCAGATAAATAATATGTTGTTGATGTTAGTGCCATTCTGTTGAATGAGTTGGAGCATCTGAAAACAATACACGTTGCAAACCTCGGGCAGAAAAATTTGTCGCCATTGGACTTGCTGAACCGTTTACACAATTTGAAAATCCATATACTGTTTCCAAACGTAGTCATTATGCTACGTATCCTCTGCACACTTCCGGCTACCGTTGCTTTACAGAACGATATTTCAGCACATTGGCCCGAGTTAAATATGTTCTGAGATCGACAATGTGTCAAGAACGCCTAACCAGCCTTGGAATGCTTGCAGTGGAAGTCGACTTGCAAGAACGACTGACTACAACAATATAATTGAAGTGTGTGCAAGAAGAAAAGCCCGCAAAGTTTTGTTGTAGCTTTCTCTCTGCATGTCGTAAAAGTCAGTTCCACAAAATTTCAGTGTTATGAAAAATGTGTGTAGCTTTATCGGCGATAGTGCATTAACGGGGGCAAAGTTAAATAAATTTAGTATAAAGCTATTTGTATCTACTCTTTGTATGACTATATCCGGAATTGATTGTATTTTGACAAAGGGGCCCGCAATGATGTCCTGCCCTGGGGCCCGTGTTGGCTCTCGGCGCTCCTGCATACACGCTTAATGTATTGATAGATGGAACTTAACTAACATGTTGACATAGTCATTGTAGGACACATACACGTTTATACTCGCATTATCTCTTAATGAAACAATGCATTTAGAAGACATTTGTATTGGTTTATATGCGGGTTTGTTTTGTTCAGTGTCTGTGTGTATTATACATTTCACAGAAATAAATGAGACAAGTCTATCTATACTAATCACAATAAATTGTTTGTGTAATGTTTATACAACTTACTTTAAATAAATCTTCATTTAACATATTTCTAAGTTTTTATTTTACTTTTTTTATATTCTGCCATTTACTTTAAATCAAGACACGGCGTAATTAAAAATTAAATATATGTTATATTTAGGGATCAACTGATTAACCAGACCTATACCGTCAGAGGCGGTCTCGGTTATTACACAGGGCGAAGTGTAAAAGTCATTTATCGGGCGTTAGGGGGTGTCTATAGTGGTGTTAAATAAGAGGCCTATTGCCCTAACTCTGTATTTGTGTATTTTGGATGTACGCATTCTAATGGTGATTTAATTATGTTACATCGAGCGGTTAACTTAGTTAACTAAAAGTACATTACATGACGTTGTAAGACCCCGTCTTGCGATGTGCAGTGGTTTCCCCAGATACCACCCCAAAATGTCGTCACCTCTATTATATACTAAAATAGACTCACTTCTTTGAACAATGAGCAGATTTAATGAGCGTAATGTAAATGTATCATTCTGTTTCAGTAAATGTCTCATTCTGTTTCAGTAAATGCCTCATTCTGTTTCGGTAAATGCCTCATTCTGTTTCGGTAAATGCCTCATTCTGTTTCGGTAAATGTCTCATTCTGTTTCAGTAAATGTCTCATTCTGTTTCGGTAAATGTCTCATTCTGTATCGGTAAATGTCTCATTCTGTTTCGGTAAATGTCTCATACTGTTTCGGTAAATGTCTCATTCTGTTTCGGTAAATGTCTCATTCTGTTTCAGTAAATGTCTCATTCTGTTTCGGTAAATGTCTCATTCTGTTTCGGTAAATGTCTCATTCTGTTTCAGTAAATGTCTCATTCTGTTTCAGTAAATGTCTCATTCTGTTTCAGTAAATGTGTCATTCTGTTTCGGTAAATGTCTCATTCTGTTTCGGTAAATGTCTCATTCTGTTTCGGTAAATGTCTCATTCTGTTTCGGTAAATGTCTCATTCTGTTTCAGTAAATGTCTCATTCTGTTTCAGTAAATGTCTCATTCTGTTTCAGTAAATGTCTCATTCTGTTTCAGTAAATGTCTCATTCTGTTTCAGTAGCTCTAGGTCCAAGTAACTAAACGTTTGTTTAAGAAATACATAAACAACGAAAACAAAATTTAAAATACTACAGAAGTTGTAAGGAATTGTGAAAAGTAAATATTGAATCATATAATTATAATTCTAATATAGTATTTGTGTGCTTTAAAAATGCCCATGTACAGATAGCTATTTCTTTAAGTTCCCATTCAATAAATAATAATTTGCTTTGATTGGACTGAAAACTTGAAATTAATTTTTTTAACAAGTGCCATTACAACGCATTAGATAAGTCTTCATTTAATTTCTTATCTGACCGAAACACCTGCAAGAATAATTCAATCGTTGATGAAGATGTTTTGTGTTATTGCACCACTTTGTTCTCCTATGGTGTAATCGCTGTGCAGCTTAGCGGTACTGAGGTAGTAATCTCGGTCTGTACAGTACAGAACACAGATTCAAAACCTGTTGTCGATCGGCTTGTCGCAGAGGCGACTCAAACATTACGTTTAAATGCATAGGGGTTAGGGCGATTATCCAATGTGGGTCCTAGAGACGTAATGGGAGTCTATTTTAAAATACCAGGACCCTTTCATAGCGGGCCCCTTTAGGGCAGTGACGTCACTATAGTTGGTGTAACCCGGTGCGGAAAATTTCATTTAGCACGGTTGCAAGAAACTCCAGATTGATCCGAGCTATTTTGAATCGTATTCCTTTACCTTACTGTCCAGACGCTCTGCATGGTGGAAGGCAGCCTGTACTACTGGTCATATATTGGACTCTGTTATAAAACCCGACTAGACCGATTCTTTCTGCTATGATGTTTAGAATTGTTCATTTTGGCGTCGCTCCTTTGTTGGTGTCACCCGGTGCGGCCTGCACCCCTAGTGACGCCACTGGCTTAGGGAAATTTCTTTAGCCCCACTATAGAAGGTCCCCTGCTACTTTTCGTATCTAGAAGGCAGATCCATACAGTAAATAGCAATCTTGCCATTTAGCTAGAAAGGATACACATACTTAAATAGTTCATGTAATGCAATTACTAATAGTTCAGCAGCGTTACTAGCGTTCGTGGCGCACGGGTAGGAATGAAAAAATGCCGCCCATTCCTCTATCAAACAGCCAAGGCTGGCGTGCGAATTGGGGCGTACTACCCACTTCGCACCCAACTAGTTACACCACTCCTGGAGTCCTCACCTCATCAGTTCACAATTGTGACAACTCGTATAGGCTAAATAAAACCATGAAGAAGTACCATTACCAATACTATAACCTCTTATACTGTTGCTATATAGTTGCTATAGTGTTGATATATTGTTGTTATATTGTTGCTATATAGTTGCTATATTATTGCTATATTGTTGTTATATTGTTGCTATATAGTTGTTATATTATTGCTATATTGTTGTTATATTGTTGCATATAGTTGCTATATTATTGCTATATTGTTGTTATATTATTGCTATATTATTGCTATATTATTATATTGTTGTTATATTGTTGCTATATAGTTGCTATATTATTGCTATATTGTTGTTATATTGTTGCTATAGTTGCTATATTATTATTATATTATTGTTATACTGTTGCTGTGATGCTCTTATATAGTTGCTATATTATTGTTATATTATTGTTATATTGTTGCTGTGATGCTCTTATATAGTTGCTATATTATTGTCATATTGTTGCTATATAGTTGCTATATTATTACTTTATATTGTTGTTATATTGTTGCTATATAGTTGCTATATTATTGTTATATTATTGTTATATTATTGCTGTGATGCTCTTATATGGTTGCTATATTGTTGTTATATTGTTGCTATATAGTTGCTATATTATTGCTATATTGTTGTTATATTATTGTTGCTATATAGTTGCTATATTATTGCTATATTGTTGTTATATTGTTGCTGTGATGCTCTTATATAGTTGCTATATTATTGTTATATTGTTGCTATATTGTTCTTATATTGTTGCTATATTAATCTGACATTAAAAGCTGTGTACCACTATTGAGCGTATCCAGAGCCCCATTTATTATTGGTGTCTGATGGAGCCCTTTTATGCACCAAATTAATACAACAATATATTTTATGTAGGGGCCCATCTATCGCTCGCCAAGATAAGCTATCAAAATAAATTGCTCTGGAATTAAATTTAATTACCAGGTAAAATTTTGCTTTCATTTTAATGCTGCTAATAATGTTTGTAAGAAGTGTGCCAATGATTTCGCTATTTTTCCTTTTTCTAAATTCTACAATTTAAAACACAATCACAATATTCCAAATCATTCTGCTTATCAAAAAGTTTTTGTTGTTATACACGTTAAAAAAACGAAACGAAACAAAACAAACAAAGAAGTCATCAAGTGTATGTTTGTGATATTGTCCAACCAGATATCTCGAAGATAAAGAAACTGGTGATGTTATTCTGTGGGTGGGGGCTTACAAGGGGGCTATTGTTAGACAAAGTCATGATAAGTCATGATAAGTTCTCACGTGGATCTTAACGAGCTTCATGACTTCATTTTGTTGACTTGAAGACGTCATTGACCTTAGAAGTCAGCAGGAGTCTCAAACAGATACTATGAGGGAAGAAATCATCAATTGATGAACTACTTAGATGTAGATAGAGATTTAGAGATACATACATTTATCGAGATATCATACAGCGTTGAACCATGTCAAAGCGTTTTAGGTTTAGGCCAATGCGGTTTGGGTTAAGGTTTCGAACCTTTGACAAAGCCTGCAACTAGACAGTCATGCAGGTAACTCAATGGAAAGTAAAACATTACGGTGATGAAGTACAAAAAGCACCCAACCCTTTGACGAGTACATGATCAATTGATAATTATCCAGAGACTTACGGAGTTATTTGCTACTCATACGTAAAGGGTTGGTCGCGGAATTCGTTAGGTCAGTGTCTTGAGTTTTAATGACTCAATTTACTATTGGTATGTTCCATGTTCTGTAAGTAGATTGTTCTATAAGTAGATTGTTCTATAAGTAGATTGTTCTATAAAGTAGAATGTTCTATATAAGTAGATATAAGAAAAGACCCCGTGGTGCCCTTATGAACAAATATGCCCATCATGAACGTGGGCATTTCTTAATGAGTTAACACATCCTCAACGTAATAAATGAGTTTGGACAGATGGACAGACCCAGAGCTGTACTGACCATATTACACAAATATGCACCACAACATTTCATGAGAACCATTGCGGTAAGGGAAAAAAACAATATAATAAAAGTTCCTATCTCTCAGTTCAGAATTACTTTTAGCAACATTCCTTTCTTGTCAACAGCACCATTTTAACTATTTTTAAAATAATTTCATCATAAGTATCGTACTAAATTTCGGCTTTTTTTCGATACAAGAAAAAAAAATTATAATAAAAATACGTGAGCACAGTTGTGAAGAAGATTTGTTTTAGAAGTATGGTTTACTGAAGCAATGCAAAGAATCGTATGTAAATATCTTTGAACATTTTCGTATCTTAATGGGTGTGAATCGAGATCTATATTTAATTTTTAATCAACTAATAGTCCTACATAAAAGTTCCAGATTTTCAACTGTCTTTTGCTATTCAGACTAAATATAGATTGCTGCTTCATTTATTGACTCAATATCAGATGAAGTGCAATGATATATGTATCATACGTTGTGGTCTTCGAGATTAATATTTTATCACTAATTGATACCAGACTCATCACTTCAACCGACTGCCATCGAGAATTACAAGGAGACATTTGAGGCTGCAGCGGAGGAGAGGTCAATATTTGGAACAATTTGGTCAGATGAGATCTTCAGATCAACTTAGAATAAACATTATAAGCTTCTAATTAGCAATCGCTGATAGATATAGATATAGATGATTGTAAGATAATTTGACCAAAAACAACTTAAACAGGAAAATTTGGGCCAATGGGCTAACGGTTTTTGAACTTTGAATTTGAATTTAAAAAAAACGTAATCAGCGATATTTATTTACAATATATGATACAAGTAATATGACCAATTGGAATGTTTCCAGGTGTTATTTGGTGCAAAGTCGTCTTACAAGTCCACCCAGCTTTAAATGGGTACCTGACTTAAGTTGGGAAGTAAAGGCGGCTAGGCGTTGTCACTAACCACACAATCCCTTATTATGCCAAGGTTAAAGAAACAGATGAATTCTACACTTCATCTGCCCCGATGACCCAGTAGGGCTAACGGAACTTTAAAATAAGACCAATATATGCTACAAGTAATATAACCAATTCATGCTACAAGTAATATAAACAATATATGCTATTATTAATATAGCCAATATATGTTACAAGTAATATAACCAATATATGCTGCAATTAATATATCCAATATATGCTACAAGGAGTAGAACCATTATAAGCTATAAGTAATATAACCAATATATCCTATAAGTAATATAGCCAATATATGCTACAATTAATATACACAATATAAGCTACAAGGAGTAGAACCAATATATGCTGCAATTAATATATCCAATATATGCTACAGGAGTAGAACCAATATATGCTGCAATTAATATACACAATATATGCTGCAATTAATATATCTAATATATGCTACAAGGAGTAGAACCATTATAAGCTATAAGTAATATAACCAATATATCCTATAAGTAATATAGCCAATATATGCTACAATTAATATACACAATATTGCTACAAGGAGTAGAACCGATATATGCTACAGGTAATATAGCCAATATATGCTACAAAAGTGGAAAAAGAATACGGTAAAGCGCTCTACTGTCGACCTGAAAGTCCCTGGTTCGAACACCGGTGAGGACTGATGGATATTTCAGGTCTTGGTTAAAGATGCGCTATATCTTCCGTGGTACTTCCATGACGATTGTACTCTTGATTATGAGTAGAGACAAAGAATGGTAAAGTACAAACTGTCCCATTAGTGGTTGATAGGATCTCAGAGAAATTGTTTTGTCCTTACATTGACTTCACACTTAACTTCAACCTGCATACATTGTGTGACTCAACCAACATACTATGTGTGACTCAACCTGCATACTTTGTGTGACTCAACCTACCTACATTGTGTGACTCAAACTACCTACATTGTGCGACTCAACCTGCATACTTTGAGTGACTCAACCTACCTACATTGTGCGACTCAACCTACCTACATTGTGCGACTCAACCTGCATACTTTGTGACTCAACCTACATACATTGTGTGACTCAACCTACCTACATTGTGCGACTCAACCTGCATACTTTTGTGACTCAACCTGCATACTTTGTGTGACTCAACCTGCATACTTTGTGTGACTCAACCTACCTACGTGTGCGACTCAACCTGCATACTTTGTGTGACTCAGCCTGCATACTTTGTGTGCTTCAACCTGCATACTTTGTGTGACTCAACCTACCACATTGTGCGACTAAACCTACATACTTTGTGTGACTCAACCTACATACATTGTGCGACTCAACCTGCATACTTTGTGTGACTCAACATGCATACCTTGTGTGACTCAACCTACATACATTGTGTGACTCAACCTGCATACTTTGTGTGACTCAACCTACATACTTTGTGCGACTCAACCTACATACATTGTGCGACTCAACCTGCATACTTTGTGTGACTCAACATGCATACTTTGTGTGACTCAACCTACATACATTGTGCGACTCAACCTACATACATTGTGTGACTCAACCTACTTCTACATTGTGCAACGCAACCTACATACATTGTGTGACTCAACCTACATACATTGTGCGACTCAACCTACATACATTGTGTGACTCAACCTACATACATTGTGCGACTCAACCTACATACATTGTGTGAATCAACCTACCTACATTGTGTGACTCAACCTACATACATTGTGTGACTCAACCTACCTACATTATTGCGACTCAACATACATACATTGTGCGACTCAAACTACATACATTGTGTGACTCAACCTACATACTTTGTGCGACTCAACCTACATACATTGTGTGACTCAACCTACATACATTGTGCAACTCAACCTACATACTTTGTGTGACTCAACCTACCTACATTATGTGACTCAACCTACATACATTGTGTAACTCAACCTACATACATTATGCATGACTAAACCTACATACATTGTGTGACTCAACCTACCTACATTGTGCGACTAAACCTACATACTTTGTGTGCTTCAACCTGCATACTTTGTGTGACTCCAACCTACCTACATTGTGCGACTCAACCTACATACTTTGTGTGACTCAACCTACATACTTTGTGTGACTCAACCTACCTACATTGTGCGACTCAACCTACATACTTTGTGCGACTTAACCTACATACATTGTGCGACTCAACCTGCATACTTTGTGTGACTCAACCTGCATACTTTGTGTGACTCAACCTACATACATTGTGTGACTCAACCTACATACATTGTGTGACTCAACCTACATACTTTGTGTGACTCAACCTGCATACTTTGTGTGACTCAACCTACCTTCATTGTGCGACTCAACCTACATACTTTGTGTGACTCAACCTACATACTTTGTGCGACTCAACCTACATACATTGTGCGACTCAACCTGCATACTTTGTGTGACTCAACCTGCATACTTTGTGTGACTCAACCTACATACATTGTGCGACTCAACCTACCATTGTGCGACTAAACCTACATACATTGTGTGACTCAACCTACCTACATTGTGCGACTAAACCTACATACTTTTTGTGCTTCAACCTGCATACATTGTGTGACTCAACCAACATACTATGTGTGACTCAACCTGCATACTTTGTGTGACTCAACCTACCTACATTGTGTGACTCAAACTACCTACATTGTGCGACTCAACCTGCATACTTTGAGTGACTCAACCTACATTGTGCGACTCAACCTACCTACATTGTGCGACTCAACCTGCATACTTTGTGTGACTCAACCTACATACATTGTGTGACTCAACCTACCTACATTGTGCGACTCAACCTGCATACTTTGTGTGACTCAACCTGCATACTTTGTGTGACTCAACCTGCATACTTTGTGTGACTCAACCTACCTACATTGTGCGACTCAACCTGCATACTTTGTGTGACTCAACCTGCATACTTTGTGTGCTTCAACCTGCACTCTTTGTGTGACTCAACCTACCTACATTGTGCGACTAAACCTACATACTTTGTGTGACTCAACCTACATACATTGTGCGACTCAACCTGCATACTTTGTGTGACTCAACATGCATACTTTGTGTGACTCAACCTACATACATTGTGTGACTCAACCTGCATACTTTGTGTGACTCAACCTACATACTTTGTGCGACTCAACCTACATACATTGTGCGACTCAACCTGCATACTTTGTGTGACTCAACATGCATACTTTGTGTGACTCAACCTACATACATTGTGCGACTCAACCTACATACATTGTGTGACTCAACCTACCTACATTGTGCAACATAACCTACATACATTGTGTGACTCAACCTACATACATTGTGCGACTCAACCTACATACATTGTGTGACTCAACCTACCTACATTGTGCGACTCAACCTACATACATTGTGTGAATCAACCTACCTACATTGTGACTCAACCTACATACATTGTGTGACTCAACCTACCTACATTGTGCGACTCAACATACATACATTGTGCGACTCAAACTACATACATTGTGTGACTCAACCTACATACTTTGTGCGACTCAACCTACATACATTGTGTGACTCAACCTACATACATTGTGCAACTCAACCTACATACTTTGTGTGACTCAACCTACCTACATTATGTGACTCAACCTACATACATTGTGTAACTCAACCTACATACATTGTGCGACTAAACCTACATACATTGTGACTCAACCTACCTACATTGTGCGACTAAACCTACATACTTTGTGTGCTTCAACCTGCATACTTTGTGTGACTCAACCTACCTACATTGTGCGACTCAACCTACATACTTTGTGCGACTCAACCTGCATACTTTGTGCGACTCAACCTACCTACATTGTGCGACTAAACCTGCATACTTTGTGTGACAACCTACATACTTTGTGTGACTCAACCTGCATACTTTTTGTGACTCAACCTACATACTTTGTGTGACTCAACCTACCTACATTGTGCGACTCAACCTACATACTTAGTGTAACTCAACCTACATACTTTGTGCGACTTAACCTACACTCCCACATTGTGCGACTCAACCTGCATACTTTGTGTGACTCAACCTGCATACTTTGTGTGACTCAACCTACATACATTGTGTGACTCAACCTACATACATTGTGTGACTCAACCTACATACTTTGTGTGACTCAACCTGCATACTTTGTGTGACTCAACCTACCTACATTGCGCGACTCAAGCTACATACTTTGTGTGACTCAACCTGCATACTTTGTGTGACTCAACCTGCATACTTGTGTGACTCAACCTGCGTACATTGTGTGACTTAACCTACATACTTTGTGTGACTCAACCTACATAATTTGTGTGACTCAACCTGCATACATTGTGTGACTCAACCTGCATACATTGTGTGACTCAACCTGCATACATTGTGTGACTCAACCTGCATACATTGTGTGACTCAAGCTACATACTTTGTGTGACTCAACCTACATACTTTGTGCGACTCAACTTACCTACATTGTGCGACTCAACCTGCATATTTTGTGTGACTCAACCTGCATAATTTGTGTGACTCAACCTGCATACTTTGTGCGACTCAACCTGCCTACATTGTGCGACTAAACCTGCATACTTTGTGTGACAACCTACATACTTTGTGTGACTCAACCTGCATACTTTGTGTAACTCAACCTACCTACATTGTGCGACTCAACCTACATACTTTGTGACTCAACCTACATACTTTGTGTGACTCAACCTACATACATTGTGCGACTCAACCTACATACTTTGTGTGACTCAACCTTACCATACTTTGTGTGACTCAACCTACGTACATTGTGCGACTTAACCTACATTGTGCGACTCAACCTGCATACTTTGTGTGACTCAACATGCATACTTTGTGTGACTCAACCTACCTACATTGTGCGACTCAACCTGCATACTTTGTGTGACTCAACCTACATACTTTGTGTGACTCAACCTACCTACATTATGCGACTCAACCTACCTACATTGTGCGACTCAACCTGCATACTTTGTGTGACTCAACCTACCTACATTGCGGGACTCAAGCTACATACTTTGTGTGACTCAACCTGCATACTTTGTGTGACTCAACCTGCATACTTTGTGTGACTCAACCTTGGTACATTGTGTGACTTAACCTACATACTATGTGTGACTCAACCTACATACTTTGTGTGACTCAACCTGCATACATTGTGTGACTCAACCTGCATACATTGTGTGACTCAACCTGCATACATTGTGTGACTCAACCTGCATACATTGTGTGACTCAAGCTACATACTTTGTGTGACTCAACCTACATACTTTGTGCGACTCAACCTACCTACATTGTGCGACTCAACCTGCATAATTTGTGTGCACTCAACCTGCATACTTTGTGCGACTCAACCTACCTACATTGTGCGACTAAACCTGCATACTTTGTGTGACAACCTACATACTTTGTGTGACTAAACCTGCATACTTTGTGTAACTCAACCTACCTACATTGTGCGACTCAACCTGCATACTTTGTGTGACTCAACCTGCATACTTTGTGTGACTTAACCTGCATACTTTGTGTGACTCAACCTACATACTTTGTGAGAATCAACCTACATACTTTGTGTGACTCAACCTACATACTTTGTGCGACTCAACCTACATACTTTGTGTCACTCAACCTACATACTTTGTGTGACTCAACCTACCTACATTGTGCGACTCAACCTGCATACTTTGTGTGACTCAACCTGCATACTGTGTGTGCTTCAACCTACCTACATTATCCGTCTGTTTCAAAGACATACATATATACATATATACATCCATTGTACTTCACTGTCAAAGACATACATACATACATTGTCCGTCTCTGTCTAAGACATACATCCATTGTCCGTCTCTGTCTAAGACATATATACATACATTGTCCGTCTCTTTCTAAGACATACATACATGTCCTCCTCAAAGTACAACTTGCATAATTATCCACCTCTAACTAGACACAATGTCCTTCTCTAGCCTAATTACATTTTCCGCCTTTTCCAGCAACCTACTTGTATTGTGCGCCTTTACCTACAACCTACTTGCATTGTGCTAATTTACCTACAACCTACTTGCATTGTGCGCCGTTACCTACTAATACTTGCATTGTGCGCCTTTACCTACTATCTACTTACATTGTGCGCCTTTACCTACTAACTACTTGCATTGTGCGCCTTTACCTACAGCCTACTTGCATTGTGCGCCTTTACCTACTATCTACTTGCATTGTGCGCCTTTACCTACAGCCTACTTGCATTGTGCGCCTTTACCTACTATCTACTTGCATTGTGCGCCTTTACCTACTATCTACTTGCATTGTGCACCAACCTACTTGCATTGTGCGCCTTTACCTACTAACTTCTTGCATTGTGCGCCTTTACCTACTATCTACTTACATTGTGCGCCTTTACCTACTAACTACTTGCATTGTGCGCCTTTACCTACAGCCTACTTGCATTGTGCACATTTACCTACTAACTACTTGCATTGTGCGCCTTTACCTACAGCCTACTTACATTGCGCACCTTTACCTACTAACTACTTGCATTGTGCGCCTTTACCTACTAACTACTTGCATTGTGCGCCTTTACCTACAGCCTACTTGCATTGTGCGCCTTTACCTACAGCCTACTTGCATTGTTAGCCTTTACCTACTATCTACTTGCATTGTGCGCCTTTACCTACTATCTACTTGCATTGTGCACCTTTACCTACAACCTACTTGCATTGTGCGCCTTTACCACTAACTACTTGCATTGTGCGCCTTTACCTACTATCTACTTACATTGTGCGCCTTTACCTACTAACTACTTGCATTGTGCGCCTTTACCTGCAGCCTACTTGCATTGTGCACATTTACCTACTAACTACTTGCATTGTGCGCCTTTACCTACAGCCTACTTACATTGCGCACCTTTACCTACTAACTACTTGCATTGTGCGCCTTTACCTACTAACTACTTGCATTGTGCGCCTTTACCTACAGCCTACTTGTATTGTGCGCCTTTACCTACAGCCTACTTGCATTGTGCGCCTTTACCTACTAACTACTTGCATTGTGCGCCTGTACCTACAGCCTACTTGCATTGTGCGCCTTTACCTGACAGCCTACTTGCATTGTGCGCCTTTACCTACTAACTACTTGCATTGTGCGCCTTTACCTACTAACTACTTGCATTGTGCGCCTTTACCTACTAACTACTTGCATTGTGCGCCTTTACCTACTAACTACTTACATTGTGCGCCTTTACCTACTAACTACTTGCATTGTGCGCCTTTACCTACAGCCTACTTGCATTGTGCGCCTTTACCTACAGCCTACTTGCATTGTGCGCCTTTACCTACTAACTACTTGCATTGTGCGCCTTTACCTACAGCCTACTTGCATTGTGCGCCTTTACCTACTAACTACTTGCATTGTGCGCCTTTACCTACTAACTACTTGCATTGTGCGCCTTTACCTACTAACTACTTACATTGTGCGCCTTTACCTACTAACTACTTGCATTGTGCGCCTTTACATACTATCTACTCATATTGTGCGCCTTTACCTACTATCTACTTGCATTGTGCACCTTTACCTACTATCTATTTGCATTGTGCGCCTTTACCTACTATCTACTTACATTGTGCGCCTTTACGTACTTTCTACTTGCATTGTGCGCCTTTACCTACTACCTACTTGCATTGCGCGCCTTTACCTACTATCTACTTGCATTGTGCGCCTTTACTACTAACTACTTGCATTGTGCGCCTTTACCTACTAACTACTTGCATTGTGTGCCTTTACCTACAACCTACTTGCATTGTGCGCCTTTACCTACAACCTACTTGTTGTGCGCCTTTACCTACTATCTACTTACATTGTGCGCCTTTACCTACTATATACTTGCATTGTGCGCCTTTACCTACAACCTACTTGCATTGTGCGCCTTTATCTACTATTAACTTGCATTGTGCGCCTTTACCTACTATCTATTTGCATTGTGCGCATTTACCTACAGCCTACTTGCATTGTGCGCCTTTACCTACTACCTACTTGCATTGTGCGCCTTTACCTACTATCTACTTGCATTGTGCGCCTTTACCTACTACCTACTTGCATTGTGCGCCTTTACCTACTACCTACTTGCATTGTGAGCCTTCACCTACTATCTACTTGCATTGTGCGCCTTTACCTACAGCCTACTTGCATTGTGCGCCTTTACCTACAGCCTACTTGCATTGTGCGCCTTTACCTACTAACTATTTGCATTGTGCCGCCTTTACCTACAGCCTACTTGCATTGCGCCTTTACCTACTCACTACTTGCATTGTGCGCCTTTACCTACTATCTACTTACATTGTGCACCTTTACCTACTAACTACTTGAATTGTGCGCCTTTACCACAGCCTACTTGCATTGTGCACCTTTACCTACTAACTACTTGCATTGTGCGCCTTTAACTACAGCCTACTTACATTGTGCACCTTTACCTACTAACTACTTGCATTGTGCGCCTTTACCTACTATCTACTTGCATTGCGCTTTACCTACTACCTACTTGCATTGTGCGCCTTTACCTACTATGTACTTACATTGTGCACCTTTACCTACAGCCTACTTGCATTGTGCACCTTTACCTACTAACTACTTGCATTGTGCGCCTTTATCTACTATCTACTTACATTGTGCGCATTTACCTACAGCCTACTTGCATTGTGCGCCTTTACCTACAGCCTACTTGCATTGTGCGCCTTTACCTACTATCTACTTGCATTGTGCGCCTTTACCTACTATCTACTTGCATTGTGCGCCTTTACCTACAGCCTACTTGCATTGTGCGCCTTTACCTACTACCTACTTGCATTGTGCGCCTTTACATACTACCTACTTGCATTGTGCGCCTTTACCTACTATCTACTTGCATTGTGCGCCTTTACCTACTACCTACTTGCATTGTGCGCCTTTACCTACTATGTACTTACATTGTGCACCTTTACCTACAGCCTACTTGCATTGTGCACCTTTACCTACTAACTACTTGCATTGTGCGCCTTTATCTACTATCTACTTACATTGTGCGCATTTACCTACAGCCTACTTGCATTGTGCGCCTTTACCTACAACCTACTTGCATTGTGCGCCTTTACCTACTATCTACTTGTATTGTGCGCCTTTACCTACTATCTACTTGCATTGTGCGCCTTTACCTACAGCCTACTTGCATTGTGCGCCTTTACCTACTACCTACTTGCATTGTGCGCCTTTACATACTACCTACTTGCATTGTGCGCCTTTACCTACTATCTACTTGCATTGTGCGCCTTTACCTACTACCTACTTGCATTGTGCGCCTTTACCTACTATGTACTTACACATTGTGCACCTTTACCTACAGCCTACTTGCATTGTGCACCTTTACCTACTAACTACTTGCATTGTGCGCCTTTATCTACTATCTACTTACATTGTGCGCATTTACCTACAGCCTACTTGCATTGTGCGCCTTTACCTACAGCCTACTTGCATTGTGCGCCTTTACCTACTATCTACTTGCATTGTGCGCCTTTACCTACTATCTACTTGCATTGTGCGCCTTTACCTACAACCTACTTGCATTGTGCGCCTTTACCTACTACCTACTTGCATTGTGCGCCTTTACATACTACCTACGTTGTGCGCCTTTACCTACTATCTACTTGCATTGTGCGCCTTTACCTACTATCTACTTGCATTGTGCGCCTTTACCTTACTTGCATTGTGCACCTTTACCTACTACCTACTTGCAATGTCCGACTTTACCTACAGCCTACTTGCAATGTCCGACACCACCAGCCTACTTGCAATGTCCGACTTTACCTACTACCTACTTGCAATGTCCGACTTTACCTACTACCTACTTGCAATGTCCGACTTTACCTACAGCCTACTTGCAATGTCCGACTTTACCTACAGCCTACTTGCATTGTGCACCTTTACCTACTACTGCACTTGCAATGTCCGACTTTACCTACAGCCTACTTGCAATGTTTGACTTTACCTACAACCTACTTGCAATGTCCGACTTTACCTACTACCTACTTGCAATGTCCGACTTTACCTACAGCCTATTGCAATGTCCGACTTTACCTACAACCTACTTGTAATGTCCGCCTTACCTACAGCCTACTTGCAATGTCCGACTGTACCTAGAGCCTACTTGCAATGTCCGACTTTACCTACAGCCTACTTGCAATGTCCGACTTTACCTACAACCTACTTGCAATGTCAGATTTTACCTACAGCCTACTTGCAATGTCCGATTTTACCTACTACCTACTTGCAATGTCCAACTTAACCTACAGCCTACTTGCAATGTCCACGACTTTACCTACAGGCAACTTTCAATGTCCGACTTTACCTACAGCCTACTTGCAATGTCCGACTTTATCTACAGCTTACTGGCAATGTCCGACTTACCTACATCCTGCTATTCACTTGTATCAGAGTCAAAAAAAAAATTCTGCTGTAGGTGAGGCTATTTTCCCCAAAATATAAAAATAAAAACGCATTAAAAATAAAAAGAAAACTTACTTTTTTTGGTCATGGTTTACACTATACACGACCAAATTTTATCACTCTAATACACACACACACATAACACACACTCACATACATTATTAGGTAGATACACGACACTTGTGGTACATGATGGTGCTAGAGTACATGAAGGATGCTGCGGGATAATACTGAAGAGGCTTACAATGCAAATTGAACGTGACGACAATGGCCAAGATAATTGACTTGTGTTGGTTGAAGATAGTGACTCAAGTAAGCGTTAGTGATCTCCGCAGCCCCCTCTCTCTCCCTCCTCCCTCCCCCCTCTCTTGATGTTTCATTACTAGCACAGGTGAAGCCAAAAACCTAATGAAAACAAAGATAGAGATATAGTTAGAGATGGACAAAATAGATAGAGAGACATGATGTTTATTATCTTCCCATGAGAACGCATTACGTGTTTATTCTTTGTTTTGTTTGTTGGTTTGTTAGTCTACATTTTGAGAAATAAAAGTAGACAAAAGTCATGTGTCATTCACAGCACTACTATTACAAGTTGGTGATTTTTTTTCTAGCAGGCATTTTCGCAAGGACTAAAAACCTTACTTTAATGTATTACTCAGTTAGTGTTTTTATAATGGAACAAGAAAATCGTTGTTGCAGAGCAGATAGCCACTGTTGCACCCCCCCCCCCAATCTTATATGCTCACTCA
This sequence comes from Bulinus truncatus, assembly GCA_021962125.1. NCBI lineage: Eukaryota > Metazoa > Mollusca > Gastropoda > Planorbidae > Bulinus > Bulinus truncatus. The sequence continues at coordinate 3,430,722 of JAGDYQ010000103.1, forward strand.
GACAGTAGCCACTGTTACCCTGACCCCTTCCAATATATGCTCACTCAAACAATGCAGCTAGTGTACCACCCCTTTCTCCATAAAATCAAGAAGTCTTCAACAGCAGTCCGTCTCACCAAACACACATAGACAGATGTGGGCCATTCGCCCTGTAGTTGTCTACATTTCTTGCTACTGGACCTCAACAGGGGGAGGGGCGAATGTCAGACCGCGGGTTCCCCTCAATGCGATACTTACGCACGTGACTTGATGATACGGCACGCAGCCAATCGATGAACGTTTTCAAACTCTTGGTTGTTTTGAACGAAAACTATAAGTCGCAGCGTAACCATTACCGAATTCTTTGAGGATTGAAAGCCGTGTCTCACGGTGTTGTACTATTATAAAGGCCCATTTCATAATAAAGAACATTTTGACATCATGACCTGATATTAAAATCGGAAATTTTGGGTGAATTTCATTTTATGAAATTACAAAAAAAAAAATTATTTGCGTGCAAATATTACCGAAAATCTACTAAACTGATGTGTTTCCCTTGTTTTATATATTATATGATCAAATGTTTTGTTCTATTTCATTATTGAACAAAATATTCTGTTAGATAAGTGGTAGTACTAGTAGCGTTGTGTATTCTATCGAGAAAGTTGATACATTTTTGCATACGTAACTCGATTACTTCATCAGAACTTTGTTTATTTGAATATATTTTAGTGCATTTCCATTTTTCCATCTCCAAGGGGGCCTCGCATATCAAAATGGCAGCGTTTGATGTTTTTGTTAGCAAAACTATATGAATTATATCTCCTCATTACAATTATAAGCTGTCTACTGGTCTATCAATCATATCTTCTCCTTACAATTGCAATATGTCTACTGATCAATCAATCATATCTCTTCATTACAATTGTAATCTGTCTAACTGATCAATCAATCATATCTTCATGTACAATTACCAATCTGTCTCACTGATCAATCAATCATATCTCCTCCTTACAATTGTAATCTGTCTACTGATCAATCAATCATATCTCTTCATTACAATTGTAATCTGTCTACTGATCAATCAATCATATCTCTTCATTACAATTGTAATCTGTCTACTGATCAACCAATCATATCTCCTTCCCTTACAATTGTAATCTGTCTACTGATCAATCAATCATATCTCTTCATTACAATTGTAATCTGTCTACTGATCAATCAATCATATCTCTTCATTACAATTGTAATCTGTCTACTGATCAATCAATCATATCTCCTCCTTACAATTGTAATCTGTCTACTGATCAATCAATCATATCTCTTCATTACAATTGTAATCTGTCTACTGGTCTATCAATGTTATCTCTTAGTTACAATTGTAATCTGTCTACTGTTGTATCAAAAATAGTTTGTATGTTCTAAGCTCATGCGATTCTGAACATAAAAACTATTTAGAGTGGCATATATGAGATAGATACTCATACACTTGTCATAATATAATAGATGCAGGGACCTCTATATTAAAATCAATTGTATGGTAAATGACTACTTCATGTCCAAACTGGATGTTATCCATGCATCTTATTTTGGTCCTGTAATAGAATTAATTCTATGTCTGGAAGATGAAAACAAAAACAACTGTAAAGAAAAATAAAACTAAAAAAAAAAACAATGTTTCGGACTTCTGGAGTTCAAAGGTCACTTCAAAAAGAGCTCACATTCATTGGGACTACGCCCACCGGCTTTCATCTATTTCATGAAATAAAGAGGTCATTTCTTTATGAGATGTGGGCGTCGGTCCATCTCAAGTGGGGTGGAGAGGGGGAAAGGAAGGCGTGTAGAGGGAGATAATTGTACGAAACAACCTTTCCATTGCTATCATAAACTGCTTAATCCGATAGTTGCCCTTTGTCACCTGCAGATTAAAAAAAAAAACTTGGCCAGATGCAGTAGAGTGTTGTCCCTTTTACCTCGCTACCCTCTCTCTTTAGCCCTGACCCCTTTCAGTGCCGCCTGGACCAACGATACTGAGTGGGGGAACAAAATAATAGACTTGCACAGAGAGGCGGAGAGGACTCGACTTGTCCAGTAGTGAACCATAGGAGTACTCCACCCCCCCCCATACACACCCACACAACTTTTCCAACGACCATCTTAAGAACCTCTTGATTATAATATTTTGAAACGGCCAAGTCAAAATGGATGGACGAAGTTAAAATAGGTAGGAGTTGCTTTTCTGAAAACTCTCAGGCAGACTCTTGAAGTTGAATGTGGGAACTTTGAGCTCTCGTGAAAAAAAAAATTGAAATAACGATTACTTGCTTGATTGTATTTACTTCATCAATCTGATCGCCAAAATAGTGTTACATCTCAGTAGACTATGAGAAAAACATAATTTATTATGAATACACAGTGGGATAGGCAGTATTTATTCTGGATGTTGTGAGTAGACACGGCTCTGAGTGTTGTGAGTAGACTCGGCTCTGAGTGTTGGGAGTAGACTCGGTTCTGAGTGTTGGGAGTAGACACGGCTCTGAGTGTTGGGAGTAGACTCGGCTCTGAGTGTTGGGAGTAGACTCGGTTCTGAGTGTTGGGAGTAGACACGGCTTTGAGTGTTGGGAGTAGACTCGGCTCTGAGTGTTGGGAGTAGACACTGCTCTGAGTGTTGGGAGTAGACACGGCTCTGAGTGTTGGGAGTAGACACGGCTCTGAGTGTTGGGAGTAGACTCGGCTCTGAGTGTTGGGAGTAGACTCGGGTCTGGGTGTTGGGAGTAGACTCGGGTCTGGGTGTTTGTGAACTCCACCAACGAGGTTCAGGTTAAAGGTTAACTAGGCAGTAGGCGACCTAGATAGTCGGGGCCCTAGACAGTCTCCAATTGAATAATAGATTTTGTAATGTACACATTGGTGCGCAGTAATTATATTTGTATTTATATCATTAGAAGACCAATCAAAATACTTCACGTCTTAACAAAGGTTATTCTATAAATATGTATCATGGGTTCTTCCAATGAGATGGATAGTAAAATAATAAATGCTCCCCAATACGTGCATTACAGATTAAGACATATTTGATATATAAAATTAACTACAGTTGACAATATCTTGCCCTGTGTAAAGTTAGTTTTCTTATAACTTGTATGGTCACAATGGACCACATGATCCTTAAAGTTTGAAGACCACACTGCAAGGCGACAAAGGTGACTATATTTCGTTGCAATCTGATCCTGGCAACTGTGAAACTTACGGTCAGGTAACCAGTTCTGGGTCACCATTTTATCTGGGTTAAAAAAAAAATCCAAAAACACAACTAATATCAATTGTTCTGTGATGCTTTTTATTTTGTGAAATGTTTCAAATGTTGGTAATGTCACACGTTTTAAAGCCTTACGAAAACGATATCGTCATGCAATACTTTACATTAAATACAAAGAATTTTTCATTAATCATGGTTCTATTTTGTCGCTCGTAAGCAGCGTTTAATTACACTGAAACAAAACCTTTCTTTAAAAATAACCATATAAAAAGCAAATATATTTTTTTAGAATAAAGCTCTTATTAAAATGTACAGAAAATGTAAACACATTATCTAAATCAAACAAATTCTTTAAATCAAACAAATAATTGTATAAATTATCAGTTCTAAACAAAAATAAAATATTTTCTACAAAAATAAATCATCATTTCTAAAAATGAAATGTATCGTTTAATCATAGATGTTACTGTTTCAAATGCACCAGCCGAATGAGGGGTTTGAAGACTTTTTATTATGTAAATACAAAATAATACATTAACATTTTTAATTAGGGGTAAATTTTGATATTTTGTATATATTTTACTTATCTGACGCTATTTTGGCGGTTTTCGTCAAAAAACATAAAAAAAATGGCAGTGTATGGCAAACAGAATTTCATAATCATTACTATTTTAATCTACATTGAATTGAATTAATCATGATGACGCGCCTTCACTAAGTGCAAGTGTATCATATTGTTTATAAAAACTGAAATAAATTGGACGAAAACGTCATTTGTGTTAACATGCGGAGGACAGCAGAGCGCGCGTTAGGTTATACAGTGGAATGAGTCGTACTGCTATGTAGGGTGTGGTTTTCTCAAGTCTGCTCTATAAAACGGTTCTCAGCCTTTTTTGCAGCTGAACCCAAACGGGTTCGAAAGTATGTCCGTGTGTACCCCTCACTCACGAATAAATGTACACATTTTCATATTTTATATGCTTAACTTTATACTACGATACTGTGTCACGTGGTGTGGGGATGAGTCACACAATATGCCGGTCGCCTTCATTAAACTTCTGGTTGATTAAAACAAAAATCCTAAATCAATGCGTCACCCTGCATAACTATTACCCAACCCCATAACTATTACCCAACCCCATAACTATTACCCAACCCCATAACTATTACCCAACCCCATTAGTATTACCCAACCCCATAACTATTACCCAACCCCATAACTATTACCCAGCCCTTTTAGAGTAGAGGTGCCGCTTGTTGAGAGCCGTGGCTATACGGTGTTCTACTATTTATGAAACGGCCAAATTCTCAACACACAATTTTTACATCAAGATCCTGATTTACATATCGGAAGTTCTGGTTGAAAGGTTGGGTGAGGGGTGAAAGGTGAGGGGTTGGGATAGAGGTTTGGAGAATTGAAGGAATGAAATGAGGAGTGAAAAAAATATAATTAAAAAACGCCAGTCATTGTTGGTATCTGGTAACACTTTTACACTCCATCGTCATAGGTGGCTGTGAGAGGCTACAGTAACAACCAACACACCAGCTATCAAAGTGTAACATCTTGAAACATAAGACGCCAACTTCATTTTTTTTTTAACTTTTTCTTCGTCAACTGCTGGACGTTCACTGACACGAGACAAATGTCACATTTCTAAAATGGTGTCATAAAAATAGCAGCCATTTTATTCCCCTTACAAAATTATTGCCAGTGAAGTATGAGTATACGTTTACCACATTAGATATCAAGTATTTGGAGACGGTGAGAAATACCAAGTAACTATTTTTAGTGTGAAATTTCTTCATAGACTTACAATTTTTCAGTAGACCAAATGTATCTCCTTCCATCATTTCTAACTCAATAGAATATCACTTACCAACTTTTACAGCTCATATGTTTGTATATTTCGTGTCGTCTATTCAACATTTTTGTCTACCCATCTATCCAACATTTTTGTCTACCCATCTATCCAACATTTTTGTCTACTCATCTATCCAACATTTTTGTCTACTCATATATCCAACATTTGTGTCTACCCATCTACCAACATTTGTGTCTACCCATCTATCCAACATTTTTGTTGTACACTCTAAAACTGAGTTCATTGTTCTGTTTTTTCTTTTAATGGGCAAGCAAATAGAAGGAGGGGAATGGGGTACAATGTTATCTCTGTGAGTGGCAATGCAGAATAAGCTATGAGTGCTTTACTGTTGTCCATAATTTTTGTTACCGTTTAACTCTGTTCGAGTTAATCCCTAACCTCTATAATCAATAATGGATGTAGGTATATCATTTTAATGACATTTTTAAAAAAACTTTTGCAATGTAAAATAATATGTTTAAGTACATTAAGTACAATGTAAAATAATGTGTTCAAGTACATTAAGTACAATGTAAAATAATGTGTTTAAGTATGTTACGTTTAGAAGTTACCCCCCCCCCCTTTTGCACACGCACCTCCCGCCAGTAGCGAGTGACTCATCAGTTGACCATGGAACATAACCCAGGGTCATGGTCAGAAATGTTACATCTAGAATTTACCCTCCCCTCCCCGTTTCCACCTACACTGCCAATTTAAATTTACCCCGCCAAAACTGACCCTCTCGCTCCTCATCAGTTGACCATGGAATGTAACACAAGGCCACGGATATGTTACGTCAAGAATTCACCGCACCTCTCCCCCCCCCCCCATGTAACGTGTCAAACTTAACCCCTTCCATACTAGTTAAAAGTTGTTTCTATCAGCTCTCGCTGCCTTTGCACACGGATTATCTACTGTTCAACCCGCACCCCGCCAGCCTTTATAAAGTGGACGCAAAATGTATCTCGACAGAGGGCGGCCCAGTAGACTTAGGGAAGTTTTATAGAATATTTAGAGTAGACTTGGATTGTTAGACTTGTAAAATATTATCATAGTACATTAAATCAGTGTTGTAAAGTACACTCCTAAGAGTTGTGTTGTTATATACTAGTACCTATACCAGTGAGTTAGAGTTAAAGATTTGGTAATTAAGTTAAATTACCTGGCGAGCCTGCTATACATAGATACATATTAAATACCTAACGCCACAAAGTACATTAAGTACAATGTTTTTTATTAAAACTGGGATCGAAGATTTGTTTTCTCGTTTTCTTTTTCTCTGACGTCATTCATGTTCATACTAAAAAAAATGACCGGCCAAATTTATCAGGTGTATTGGTTGTATCACTCACAATCTATCACTCACAGACTAACACTCACAGACTAAAACTCACAGTCTATCACTCACAGACTATCACTCACAGACTAACACTCACAGATTAAAACTCACAGTCTATCACTCACAGACTAAAACTCACAGTCTATCACTCAAAGACTAACACTCACAGTCTATCACTCACAGACTCACACTCACAGACTAAAACTCACAGTCTATCACTCACACTCTATCAATCACAGCCTATCATTCACAGTCTATCAATCACTCACAGTATAGCACCCACAGTATATTAATCACTGACAGTCCATCAATCACAGCCTATCACTCACAGTCTATCCCTTACAGTCTATCACTCACAATCTATCAATCACTCACAGTATATCACTCACCGTATATCACTCACAGTCTATCACTCACAGCATATCAATCACTCACAGTCCATCATTCACAGTCTATCACTCATAGTCTATCAATCACTCACAGTATATCACTCACAGTATATCACTCACAGTAAATCACTCACAGTCTATCACCCATAGTCTATCAATCAAAGTCTATCACTCACAGTATATCACTCACAGTATATCACTCACAGTAAATCACTCACAGTCTATCACTCATAGTCTATCAATCACTCGCAGTCCATCACTCACTGTCTATCACTCACAGTCAATCACCAACAGTCCATCACTCACAGTCTATCACTCACAGTCTATCACTCACAGTCTATCACTCACAGTCCATCACTCACAGTATATCAATCACTCGCAGTCCATCACTCACAGTCTATCACTCACAGTCTATCACTCACAGTATATCACGCACAGTCTATTCATCACTCGCAGTCTATCAATCACAGTCTATCACTCACAGTATATTTATCACTCACAGTCCATCACTCATATTATCTCACTCACAGTCTATCACTCACAGTATATCAATCACTCACAGTCTATTAATCACTCACAGTATATCAATCACTCACAGTATATCAATCACTCACAGTCCATAACTCACATTATCTCACTCACAGTCTATCACTCACAGTATATCAATCACTCACAGTCCATAACTCACAGTCTATCACTCACATTATATCAATCACTCACAGTCTTTAACTCACAGTCCATAACTCACAGTCCATAACTCACAGTCCATAACTCACAGTCCATAACTCACAGTCCATAACTCACAGTCTATCACTCACTGTCTATCACTCACAGTCTATCACTCACAGTCTATCACTCAGTCTACCACTCACAGTCCATCCCCGAGAAAATAATGTAATTAAGATAAGAACATTACAAAACGACGACTGCAACTGACTAGTATATCATCTATTGGGCTGTTATTTGTTGTTTAATTGTGTGACCTGCAGTTGACATGAATAGAACTTGGAGTTAAAAAGCAAAGTACCTCTTTACAAACATGGCAAATACGATGACTATATATATATATATATATATATATATATATATATGTATATTGTAATCCATGTACGATAATGCACCATGGCTAATGCTGTTACCTCAGAGCTACTTAATATAGAACGTGGCGCTTTTTAAGAAATTAAAATTCTAAATAATGTTCAACTTTCATCAGTCAGTATAGTCCATTAAAAAAAAATTAAAAAAATTACAACATTAAAGTCCAGAATTGATTTATCATCCATTTGTATCTGAAAATGTATGCTGTATATAAACTCAATGAAATCTATCATTTCATACCATCATTGTAAAAAAAATGTTTTACAGTAATAATATTAAGCTACTTTTGTTTAATTTTTCTTTGTAATGAATCTTCTGGCCCACTTTGATACTTTGATTAATGGCGGCACATGGTTTGTGCTTTTTTTTTATTGGATGAAAATTTTACGATGATCACTTTTAAAGTAGTTCGCACATGAACATTAATATACAGTTCTTTATGCACAAAAAAAGTAAGTTTTCAAAACAAAAAAATATAGCTGCAAAGATTTACAAACAGAGCAGCGCTTTTCCACAATGTCCGCAATGACGCAATCTATTCTTTTGTAAGTCAACAGATGGCATCTTCGCTGTAATTAAGATACTCTAATGTGTGTGACAGACAGGTTGCACCAGAATTGAGGCAGCACAACACTATTTCTTAATTCTCTTTTAAAGGTCGCAACTACTTTTTTAATTTTGATTTGAGATGTCCTACCTATCACACAATGTGATGATGTATAATTTGATATGTCCTACCTATCACACAATGTGATGATGTATAATTTGAGATGTCCTACCTATCACACAATGTGATGATGTATAATTTGAGATGTCCTACCTATCACACAATGTGATGATGTATAATTTGAGATGTCCTACCTATCACAGAATGTGATGATGTATAATTTGAGATGTCCTACAAATCACACAATTTTTTAATGCAGTTCTCAAACTATTCCTGTCTCACCACATTTTTAAAGTTACGAAAATCCGGTGGCACACTTAATAAATCTAAAATAAAAATGTATTCATTCACTCATATGTGTAATTCCAATCATATATGTATGTGTAGTAGTCCATTGACTGTCTTAAAGATGTTACACATCTCGTGCTAATTAATACAAACAAGGGCTACTGATGTCAAAAGTGTTATTCATATATTCATGCCAGTATCATGTTTCAAGAAAGTCAACTTACAGAAGAAAATGTTAAACTTACATTTCTATTCTATTTTGACGCATATATTATTTTTTAAGTTCATTTGGTGAAACGTTCATCGCAATGACATCTCAATGTTGTCATTAGCTCTAAGTAAAACTGGCTGGATATTGAAATTCTACACACAAAAAAATATCTTTATTTTCCCCACCATTGCAACAGCTAAACGTCGAAACACTGAACGTTTTCTCGATGTTTCTTTTTATCCAAAGACAGCGGAACTGGATAACTTTCTGAGCAGGGTTATTTTCTGAGCAGATAGTCTTTCTGAGCAGGGTTATTTTCTGAGCAGATAGTCTTTCTGAGCAGGGTTATTTTCTGAGCAGATAGTCGTCCTGAGCAGAGTTATTTTCTGAGCAGATAGTCGTCCTGAGCAGGGTTATTTTCTGAGCAGATAGTCGTCCTGAGCAGGGATTTTTTATGAGCAGATATTTTTTCAATCATCGACTGATTATGAATTTTTTTTCCTGACTTGCTATCAATTAAGAGTCATAGAAACTAGCTTCTGATTCTATTTCAGAAAAAAAGTTACATATTGCACTTATAGTATTGCTTATTAAGACCGGAATGACATTCTGTAACTGTTGATTGGTCTATTTGTAAACATAGTTTGAATATTAAGAAAGTTCACAGCAATAATACGTAACAGTTTATCCTCTTTATCACCACACCATAAAAATGTTTTCTGAAAGCAGTATTTCTCAATCCACTGATTGGTTGTATTTCATTGAAGTATTATTACTGACAGCTCGACTGGTTATATTTCATTGAAGTATTATTACTGACAGCTCGATTGGTTATATTTCATTGAAGTATTATTACTGACAGCTCGATCGGTTATATTTCATTGAAGTATTATTACTGACAGCTCGATTGGTTGTATTTCATTGAAGTATTATTACTGACAGCTCGATTGGTTGTATTTCATTGAAGTATTATTACTGACAGCTCGATTGGTTGTATTTCATTGAAGTATTATTACTGACAGCTCGATTGGTTGTATTTCATTGAAGTATTATTATTGACAGCTCGATTGGTTGTATTTCATTGAAGTATTATTACTGACAGCTCGTCAGAAAACAGCAAAAACATGTGTCGTGATTCGTTTTTTTTCGCTGCGGCACACCTAGAGATGACCTATCTTAGTCTTGCGGCACACCTAGAGATGACCTATCTTAGCCTTGCGGCACACCTAGAGATGTCATATCTTAGTCTTGCGGCACACCTTTTGCGGTACACTGTTATAAAGTATACATAAGCTGTTCTCACTTTATTAAATTGTACTTTTTGTTAAATGCCTCCAGCTGAAGTATAATTGTTAGTAGCACATACACACACATTCATTTAATAAATCAACATTCACTAATAGATTCGCCAATACAGACACACATAAACATACATTCTTACATATACCCAGTGCTTTTTATGTGCCAGTACGCGCCGGTACACGCCGGTACATGATGAAGAAGTTTTGGTTATTTAGCCCTTCGACAAGTAAACTCCTGCTCCTTTCCCGGTCGATGTAAATAGAGAAATCTTTCATTAACTAGTTTACATTATATACTGTAGTGTATTGGTGGAGGTACTATAGTGTATTGTTGACGTATAATGAACCCGTTTATAATTAGACCAAAATAACGAGATGCTAGAAATTTTGTAGCATCATTGTTTTTTGCGCATAATTTTGTATCGTATTTAGATAGTATAACATCTTGCTAAAACATCTGTACCCGAGACAGTGGTTGTATTTTTCATAATTATTGTGATACTGAGTTAAATTTTATATATGGCTGTTGATTTACTGCAATTAAAGCGTAATTAATGCGTTAAAAATATGCCATTACATTTTTTAACACAAACACCTAAATGCGTTAAATTTTACCCAAATGATGTTATTTCAGAGTTGCAGATGAAATAAAAAAAATCAGTAAATAACCCAATTCTATAACCAGATCAGACGAGATTTAAAAACAAAGGAAGAAAAAAAACCCTAACACAGAGTATCACGTTTAAATAAAATCATAGCAGCTATATGACCTTGAAACAATAGGATTGCCATTTCTTAATTCAAACTTATGACCCTAATGATTCAATTAATGAACATCTGCACGTGTTATAGTTTGATTGACAAGTGTCATGGCTTTGAAACAATGTAACTTGTGGTTGGTAAGTGACGTCATCTACCACAGTCGGCGAGTTGAGGGACAAATTTACTTTTAATCTTCTTTTGAAGTTATTCTTATATTCTTTCATTCATTTACTTTCTTACTATCAACTATTTGTTCAATGTTTTAGTAAACAAAAAAAAGAATTTTTTATCGGTCTGTCAGTTATATTAATACAAAAATATTGTGTAAAATGACACTCTTTGAAGTTATCGGTTGGCTTTCATTTTTCATCTTCTGTTCTTTCTGTTGACGACACATGTGAGACTGAGAACAAATGAACAAGGATGATTTCGCTCGCGTCAAAAATGAGTCAAACATTTCTAGGTCTGGCTTGTCAAAGACGTCACACACACACACACACACACACACACACACACACACAAAGGTTTAATACTCTATTGCTTAGGCCAAGTAAGTGCGAAAAAATAAAACATGTTATTATTTTAAAATGACATGTTAATAGAATCAAAAAATGTTACAATTTATAAATAAAGTATTTTTTCGATTAAATATGCGTTAATTTGCGATATTTTTTTTAATTATGCGTTAATTTCGATTAAAATTTTTAATCGAACAGAAGCTCTAATATATATATATATATATATATATATATATATATATATATATATTGCTTGTGTTGGAAAACCATGTCATAGGGATCCAGATACGGATAAATCCATTCAACTAATTAAAACAAACAAAATTATAATGTAGTATGATATCCAAGATATTTATGACAAATTCAAAATAAAAACTTTCAATCCAAGATAACCCTCGAAAACCCAAGA